>JZKD02S0014472.1:345910-426935 GCA_000966675.3 Picea glauca
GGATAGATAGGTTATAGTTAGGAGCTCCTAGTACCAGTTAACAGCATTAGATTTGTTTTCCAGATTAGATAGCATTAGATTTGCTTTTCTGTAGTTAGCATTAGATTTGCTTTAGCATTAGATTTGTTTTCCATATTAGATAGCATTAGATTTGCTTTTCTGTAGTTAGCATTAGATTTGCTTTAGCATTAGATTTTTTTTCCATTTAGATAGCGTTAGATTTGTTTTTCTGTAGGTAGCACTAGATTGGTTTTGAATGCACAGAATGAACGCAGTTCAGACAGTACTCTGTGTGTCATGACTGAAATGATAATGCTGATGGTAGATGGTTAAACACAGAGTTAGAATGATTTTGTAGAATTGTGCTTTTTTTAACAGAAATAGCAATCTGAGCCTTTGAATACTAGAATGTTTTGCTTCTGTTTATGATTCCATATGAAATGCTCGGTTTTGAGTTAGTCATCAGAATTCAAATTCTTAGAATAGGGGTGTGCTTTATTTTTAGGATAGCATTCGAATAAAAGACTAGACGCTTGCCTGCACATCCTGTGTATCAGCTCGAAGTATACCAACCCTGGTTTGACAATTTAGTGATTCAGGACACTTAAAAGCTACAATTTAGCAGCCTGACAAAAACCCTCGGGGGAAAACCCATACTGATATGATTTTATTATGATAAAATCAAGGCCCCTAATCTCCAAAGTGTTTGATGGTTAAGATTACTTCTCACCTCAATTGACATCAATGTATAATATTAAATGCTAATTACTTTTACTATTTCCTTAAATAAGTCAACTAATTAATAAAAGAACTTTACTTTAATAATTCCTTTAATTACAGTAAAGTCAAGGATATAAGGATTTTGATGGTTTTGACAAATATGGACACCTAGACCTATGTAGAAATAATTTTCCAATGCTACCATCCATCAAAACTCCCTATTAGTGAGGAATTTATTCTTCACTACTACAAGTTTGTCTCTTAATAATGAAAACTTCCATTTTACCAAGGGTTTGGTCAGAATATCTGCAACCTCCTCATATGTTGAAATATATTGAATCTTCATTGTGCCCTTCTGGATCCTATCATGAATGAAATGATATATGATCTCTATATGTCTGGACCTATCATGTAATATTAGATTCTCCAAGAGTTTGATACAACTCTGATTATCGTAGTATATCACTGTAGGCTCCAACTTATGATCAAGTAAACTTGTAAGAAATTTCCAAATCCAAATGGCTTCATAGCTAGCCAAATTCATTGCCATTTAATCTATCTCTATTGAACTGATTTCTACATAATTATGCTTCCTATTGAACCAAATAATCACTAATGATCCGAAGTTGAAGGAGCACCATAAGGTTCTCTTTTTGTCTACCAAACTCCCTTCCCGATTAGAGTCTGATTATCCCTACAACTCCACTCCATATCCTCCAAGATACCTCAATCCATACTCCATTGTACCTCTCAAGTACCTGAGCACATTCTTCACTATGATCCAATGCAACTTCCTTGGATCCACTGTGAACTCACTCAGGGTGTTCAAATCAAAAAATAATTTTGGCTTGGTATTGACTAGATACATCAAGGACACTATAAACTACCTATATATCCTGGGATCCACCAACTCTAAATGTAAAGTGATAAATTTATTCATATTGGTAACCATAGGTGTAGCCATTAGTCTACAATCCTCCATCCTAAATCTCCTCAATATCTCAACTGCTTACTTCCCTTAATCAAGGAATATCTCTCCTAATACATTCCATACCTATAACCCTAATAAATAATGCATGAATCCAATGTTCTTCATATCGAAATAAGTAGCCAAATCTTCTTTTCACATTGTAATAAGATCCTCTACACTGTGACAAACAAATCATCTATGTACAAAACGAATATGAATGGATCTTACCCAATGAGTATGAAGTACAATTTAGGATCTTTCTCACACTTGGTAAATCCCATACTCTGCAAGTATATGCCAATCCTTTAATACCATGTCTTGGGTGCCTTTTTGAGTCTATAAAAATATTTATTAAGCCTACACACATGAGAATACCTCCCATGTACCTAAAATCCCAAAGGTTTCTCTATATACACTTCCTCCTCAATGCTCCCATCAAAAAAATCTATTTTCACATCCATATGATGTATCCTCGACCTCATAAATGAATAAATAGAAATAATAGCTCGAATAGAAGTATAATCGGATACTAGAGAAAATGTCTCATTGTTGTCCACTCCCTTTTTCTAGGAGAACCACCTCACCACAAACCTCACCTTGAACTTCTTGATTCTACCATATACAACATGCTTGATCTTGTAGAGCCATTTGAAACTCACAAATAAATTCCCCTGTAGTCTCAAAAATATGTCCCAAACATCATTCCTCATAATAGAGGTGTAATCCTCTCCCATGGAATCCTACCATACTTTCTTATCTTCTACTTCATCAAAAATGGAAGTCTCAACATCAATTATGATACTCATAAGTACCATATAGTACAAAAAAATCCTCGAAGGCCTACACTCTTTGACCACACTCCTATGAGCCTCGCCAACATCCCTCAATGTATTTAATAGCCACTTGGTTCTCATGACATGAATGGAATGGAATAACTCCTGCTTCACACCTGAAGTATGAAATACATACTATTTATCATCCTTTGGAGCATGTCACTCCTCAACCTATATTAGTGTTGATGACTCATGAGATCCCCTAGATGCCAAGTTCTCCTTGAACCTAACATCTCTAATCACAATTGTCTTCGTATTCACTAGTATGAAGATCCAAAAATCCTTTGAGGTGTTGATGTGCCCCACCAATATACCCTGTTATCCTAGAGTCTCCATATTCATCCTCTTCTCAACAAACACACAGATGTAGACTAGAAAACCAAATATCTTCAAATGTCCTATCTTTGGATTCACTACTGAGAATGCCTCCTATGGAGTATCGTCCCCTAATATTATTTGATGACTCTTGATTTTTACATAGACTGTTGTTTTATTGGTCTCTTCCCAAATAAACATAGGAAACGTCTGGTCATGGATCATATCCCTAGCAGAACTAATGATGGAACAATTAATTCTCTTTGCAACCCCATTTTATTGAGGGTTATATGACAATATCATCTCCCTCTTGATATCTACCTCCTTGCAGAAATCCTTGAAGACATTGAAGGCGTAATCTCCCCCATTCTCCAACCTAAAGACCTTTATCTTCTTCCCTATCTAGTTTTCCACCTGGGCTCTAAACTCCTAAAAATGACTAAAGACCTCATCCTTGGTCTTCATAAAGAAGATGCATGTTTTCCTAGAAAAGTCATCAATAAACATCACATAGTTTGATGATCCCTATACTAATGCTATTGATATTGTCCCACTCACAACTGAATGGATAATATCTAATATCCCCTTGGACCTACTCTCACTTCTTAGAAAAACAACCTTGGAATTATTTCCAAGGGAAAACCCTCGGCACACTCTCTACTTCTCAATACCAAAATTCAGAATACATCTAACAATACCCCTCGTAATAGACAATTCTTTGTAGTGTAGGTGTCCCAACGTCCTGTGTCATAACTAACATTGGTTGTCAATATCATATACCAAATCCTGAACAAGATCTCCATCCAACCTTTACAAGGTTCCTTCTCAAACCCCAACAACCCTTGTTGTGTCCATGATAATTGTATCTAGACATATGAGTACTTTCCCTCTATAAAACATAATGGAGAAAATACTTTCCTCCATAACTGAGATTGAGAGAAAATTCTTCTTTTGTCCTCATATGTAAAACACATCCTCGACATTCAACAAACCTTCTAACTCAAGATGGAATGTAACTATTTCCTCTCCCCGCACTGCATACTTGACATCATCACCAAGTTGCACATGAACATAGGATTCCCTCTGTGTCAGACTACCAAAAATATCTCATGCTTCTTTCATATGACGAGATGCACTAGTATTCAAGAACCACACACTCCTGGTAGTTGTACTAGTAGAAAGGAAAGAAACCAATGATAAATCCTTCTCAAACTTTATTGCAAACTCATCAAGATACATCTTTATGGATACTATTGTCTGTGTCTTTCCTTTTCCCTTCTTCTTCTCTATACATTGAGATGCATAATTTCTATTCTTATGACATGAGAAGCACTTTGTTTTACTTAATACTCCCTTCTTCATCCCTGGTTGTAATGATCCTCCATCATTGTCCTCCATTCTTTGTCTTACTAACAAGAGGAAATTTGTCATAAATACTTTCCTACTTGTTTCCCTTAGACTCCTCCCAAGTCTCTTCCTAGATGAAATCATCCCAAAGCCTCTACCAATTTGGAATATTTTCCTCAGCACATACTCCCTTGAAAGATGGTTCTTGTGACTTGGGAAGACCATTCAATGTCAAATTCATGAGATTCACATCCTCATTTTTCTCTCCTATGTTTGCAAGCTAATCACGTACCTGAGTTATTCTCATAAAATAGCTAGTAACATTGTTGGATCTAGACATCTACACCAATCTAAGTTTATTTATTAATACCATCTTCATATTCATGTTAGTGCTCTGGAATAATCCTAACAAGGCATCGACCATCTCTTTGGTTGTCTTCTTCTTATATATGTGAGGAATTAGATGATCCTTCACTGAATCCAAGAGTACCCTATAGACTTTGATCTCCTTCTTCTGTTGAACTACCAAATATGTAGGATTTGTCAGTGGAACAACTTATTTTTCCACTAAATCCCAAAGGTCATACTCCTTTAATGCCAAAGTCACTCTTGATTTCTATAATAGGAAGTTGGATGATCCATTCAATATATCTTTAAATATCATAGGTCTTGCTCCCATCCCTAAGGCTTGAAAAACATCCCTAGAAATAACCTACTACTGAAACTTCCCTAGTACTAACATGTACAAAATTGTACACACCTATCACCACTAGACCCCGCGTATGTACATGACTTCCTTTATTGAAACCAATGTATGTATGCACATGTGATTACTACTAATCGGATATATGCGGTTGTGTCCAATGACTCCCACATATATTCATGCCTATCTCTTATTCAACATGCGTGCAACTCTCTAAAGCTACAAAATTCTAGTTCTTCCTTGGTATGATTGTTTTCTTGAAATTTTTCCTTCAATTTCTGCATACTGGTTATGGATATTTATATGATATCCTAGAGATATGATAGCTTTGTTATAAATGATAT
The DNA here is from genome assembly GCA_000966675.3 of Picea glauca. Classification (NCBI taxonomy): domain Eukaryota; kingdom Viridiplantae; phylum Streptophyta; class Pinopsida; order Pinales; family Pinaceae; genus Picea; species Picea glauca. Next base: position 351,143 of record JZKD02S0014472.1, read on the forward strand.
GGATATAATATATGGTTTCCCCTTAGAGAATGCGCTATGATACCATGTTGAAATCCTTACTTTGACACATAGGTATCATTTTATCTAGTGATTTCCTTACTGCAAATGAAGTTAGCATCTAAACAAAAACACACTACTCAAATATTCAACTAAAAATAAAGATAGAGGAAATAATACTGGAAACAAAATCATGCACACATAAACACCAATATTTTTAGGTAGGTACCCTAGAAAAACCTCAGAGTAAAAAACAATACTTAGATCATTTTATTGTGATACAATCAGAGGACCTTTATTTACCTTTTCTGTGGCTTCACTCTGTTGAAATCCACTTCCATCTACCTCTATTCTCTCTTCTCTTTGACCTAATCTCTATATGGAGGTCCTTCTCCACCTATCCAAGATCTCATTGGATCATAGTCCTTCATCCAAAGAAAAAGTCCTTATCTACTGTCAAGAATGTGTCAAGTGTCTTCTCCTTTACCCTAACCTTTATTTTATAATTTTGATTTATAACATAACCCTAATATCCAAAGTGATTAGTGATTGAGATTATTTCTCACCTCACTTGAGATCAATGGATAAGATTCAATGCTAATAAATTTTATCATTTCCTTAAATAAATCAACTAATTAATAAAATCACTTTACTTTATTAATTCCTTTAGTTAAAGTGAAGTCAAGGATATAAGGATTTGGATGTTTTCCATGCATCCAGACACATACACCTATGTGAAAATGCATGCCTGATGCTACCATGAATAAACATGTCACATACATGGTATCCTACTAAGTAATTGGCCACTAACAGTTCAGGTCATTGAATGAGATAGTGTATCAAATTTGGATTCGAAATAGTTCTTGTCTAGTTGATAGACCTCCATAACTCATTTTTTTATAGCTACAATAAAAATGGAAGTACATAAATGTGGCCCTCAAAGTTGTACAACATGTACTATTAATGGAGATGATCTTGAGCTAACTGATCCAACTAATCCATGATAAACAAATTTCTAAGTGGTGAATGCAGAGGAGGAATATATTCCTGCATCTCCTTAGCATGAACGTCCTCCATGGATACATATTCTAGTTTATTACGACACTCAAAACACTCATTGGATCCATAAGAAAAATGAGGTGGTTAACACCACTTTGAATCAATCCTAATACCACCCTGAAATCATTTGTGGCCTTCTCTAATTCTCCCTCCGCTATCTATTTAGTTTTTGTGAGGCTGGGAACTATAGAAATATTATTCACCTACTGCTACCATTCACCTATGGAAGAACCATTAATATGTTACATCACTTCATTTTGGATAAGGACTCTAAGTATATTCAAATTATATTCCTTAAAATCATCGACGATATAAAAAAACATGTTTGAGTACTTTTCTTCTCAAAAGTATGATAGGAGTGGATAATATCTTCTACAATACATAATCCATTCCTATTTCCAAAATCCGCAAGGTCCTAAAAGAATGAACCAAATGCAGTAGGTTGTTGTGATGACTCAAGTTATGTTGCAATTGGAATAGAGTCTAGCACATTATGGCTATGCCAAGAGAGAATATATGGTAGAAACTAGATCAAGGGATAAAAAAAATTATATTTTTTCCCCATTTCACCCTTCAAAATATTAGCCATCATATTCAAACAGTTCATGAATTTCTTCCTAAAAAATGTGGTTGATTCTAGACTAGATTGCATTACTATTATCATAAAGGTATGGGACTGTGATGGTTGATTGAATGTCTCTGCATGCTTTGAACTCAAAATTTTAACTAACCTTTTTCTATTTCCTCTTCTTTGACATCTTTGATTTGGACACCACGTACTTGGATCAATGAATATTAGGGGGTTAAAGCAATTCTCAAAATATATGTGAACCCTACCCTCATCCATGAGTTTTAAAATCACATCCATAAATAGATTTATTTATCAATAAATTCTCTCTTCCAAGCATAATGAGATTTTTTAAACTATAGGATTCTTGGGATCAGACCCCCATGGATGAATCCAAGTGTTGTCCCATGTCATGCCAAACCAGGAATTCCTTGAATGTGAATTGATCAAGAACATAAGAATCTTCATGACTTGAGAAATGGAATTAATCACTAGGTCATGCCAGATTCCAAATTTTTCATCATTAAAAGAAGTATTTTAGGATTCCTTGAAACTCTTCCATGTTAGGTACCTCATGTTATGACATAAACTTGCCAAATCCTTAGGGGTTTGTGGTTTCCACCTAAGTCTATATTTTTTCCTATGTATCCTCCTTTCGCAGATCCATTCTTAATTTTTTCCCTTTCGGCTTGTAATTCGCTATACATCTGCCTTCGATCGTTTGAGTGACCTTTTATTCTGTGTTTTCCTACCTGAAAAGTCTTAGCCCTAATCTTTCTTTACCTATGTCACTGATAATTTTTTTCCTAAGTCCTCAATCAATCATCTAGGTAATTGTCCACAAAAAGCACAACCATAAGCAAAAGCGCCGCACTTAGAGAAGGCTGGTATGGAATTAAATAAATAAGAAGGCATTTTTAACCTTTCAACGACGAAGATCCAATCAGGATTATCGATCGACGGCTCGCATTATTTCGAAAGGTCAAAGTTGCACGAAGGTTAGCACTAGAGCGGGCCCGAAATCAACGTTCGAGCACATATCAAATATGGGCCATGGATCTCATTGGGAGAGATCAACGATGGAAAATTATCATGGTAGACGAGAGTTCGAAATGTTGTTAATGTTTTTCATCGCGGATCTGAACTCCTGAGACCTGAAATCAACATGAGTCATTGATCTTGAAGGGGACAGGTTCCAATTGATCCAAGTATTCGGGTAAATGAGCTTCGAGAGATTTAAGTGAGGAATGCGGGAAATTCCTGATTTTTCGATGTGTTGATATGTCGAAGTCCTGAAACTCGGGATTCGTGGGAGTCGTATGATCCAGTGAGGATAGGTGGCAGTGGATTGAGAAATGTCGCAGAGCTGGGTTTTGGGGGTTTTGATTTGAGCCACAAGCAAATGTCACAAAGCACGAAATCACAAAATCAATATGGGTCGTCCAAACCAGAGGAGCACGTGGTGCCTAATAAAAGATTTTATTGTTTCGTGGATTGGGAATTATGAAGTCTAGCATGTAGGAATCCCCGAAAGGAAAAATACTGAAATGCCTTTGGAGATAGGCTCTAGGTCACGACCCGTGGTCATGCAAAATTAAGGTTTAGAAGATTTATCTCTCCCACAGTCGCCTATAGAGGACCATTTTGGAGTCCAAAGGAAGCATCACAACTGTTGGTTGAGAAGAATATCTAATCATCGGTCATATAAGTGATTTCATCAATTCTCATTTCGGGAAATCTAAAGGTGAGCCATATGAAAACCCCTGAAATGAGAAATGTCAAGATGTCATTAGCACAGGGTCATGGCCCTGGGTTACATTGACGAGGGGCCAGAGGAAAGGAGGCTAGATTTCGAGCCTTGGAGAGCAGGCACGTGGTCATCCCCTGAGCATTTTGTCTCGGCCATTCTCCAGGGAAAAGAAGTTAATGTAAATTGAGAAGATGGTTGAAACCTCGGCTCAATCCATAAATGGAAGGCATGGAATTTCTGGAGTGGTCAACCCATGGTACCCCTGTGGATGGATTTCTCTACTAGAACCATATCGATCTGATCTTGTGTCTGACAAGGGAGTGAAACTACAACTTGACAGAAGAAGATACAGATGCAAATCTTTGATTGCTATGGCCTTGTCACACTCCTAGTGTTGACAGGTTGTTTTGAGTATAAATACTCAACCTTGATATTTTGTTAAGGGTCGATGGTAGAGAAAAGCTCCCAATTTGTAAAGTTTTAATGAAACTTCTCGTTTTTTGGCTATGTATTTGTTTTGAGACTTCTTCTTTAACGAAAGTCAGCTTTATTAGTACAACTTACTTGCCTCTGTTACTCAGAGGATTCATGATGACTGTTTCACATGAATTGTTGTGACTGTGTTATGATGAATGTTTTATTGTAATGTTGTTATAATTTCCTTCAGTTTCTCTAAGATTTTAATTTCAAGAAGATCTTGTTTTTTAAGTCTTTCATCTTTGGGCTGTTGGAAGACCTGATGTCCGTGGAATATCTCTACATTATTCTTACTGAATTCTTCCTCCTACTCACCCTTACTACAACCTACTGACTGAAGTTAAATTAAGACCTCACTTGCTTGTGCATACTAGTCCAATTTTCTGAGTTAAGATGATATTTTCTTGATATTGCTCCCATTTGACCATTTTATAACAATTTGTGACATAAACTTTTGATGGGTATCGGGCTTACCTCTACCAAAATTCAGAGGTGACTTCTGGTGCTAACACCTCATATCTAAAAATTTAATCTAGAAAAAAAATACTTGACTTCAACAAGAAACCAAATCATTCACCAATATAATTAACGCAAGAATTAGAGAGAAAACCCTTTTGGTAGGGTAACACCGTGTATTATTTCTTAAGGAAGGAAACACTCCTCAAGAAATATTTTAATATTAACTACAATACTCTTCACAATGCTTCATTATGTTGTTTATACTTATTGATATAGTAATATCTACCTCCTAGGAACATTCTAGTAGCTAGAACCTTCTAGTAAGCCTTATAACATTCATTGTGTTCACACTATTACATAGGCCTTATTTATTAAAAATGGCCTCCATACATATAAATAAATATTTGTATATATATATATTATTCCCATTGAATACCTCTATAGGTACCCAATATTATCGCCCTAAGTATACTACATTCCATCCCCATTTACATGTTTTCACTTTAAAACATGGGAATAAACCATACAATATGATTTTCTAAGAAATGTAGTTAGTTGGTACCAAGCACATGCATCCATCCATCCTAGTGAAATGTAAAATTGGGATGCAATTTCTTCCTTTCAATTTATCCTCACCATGAGACTATGATATATCCATGCATTTTTTTGTTTCCTCCATGTGCCTCTTGACTTGTCGATATTCGAGTGCCATGTTGGTCCATAATAATATTATTGATGCTCACGTCTAGATAATTGTTGTTTCTTGAGGTGGTGTGGGTGGCGATATACATTAACCTTATCCATACATTCTTTTATATTGGACTCTTTATCTTGGGGTCCCTTTGGTGTCATTTATCTCCTTGTTGTGTTCTTTCTTTTTATGCCCTTCCTACGGATTTTCCTCATGTCCTTCCTGAGTATTTTGTTCATATGTTATTGTAGGATCTTCTTCTGATTCAACATACAATTATACAATTGTTTTCCCTACAAGAACTTCTTTAGGGTCCCTTGTGGTGCCTTTTGGATTAGGACAAGAAATATCCCGCAATGTAATTTTCTTTTTATTATACCAAATCCTCAAAAAAATAAAAAATTACACATTAACACTAATTGTACCAATTGATTCCATCCAAGGATATCCAATAATAACATGCATATCATTCATATCTATGGAGAAAAAATAATAATGCAACACATATTTATCCATGGTGAGATTCAAATAATTAAAAATTTGAACAATATCGCCCTCAACTTGTGTGTTTTGGATATGTTTTGTAGGAATTTGCAATATGTTAACTAACTGAAAATTGATAAAATTTTGATGGAAACGAGGTTTAATAGAAACAATTACATTTTCTTTATGAATACATCCATGAACCTATAATATAGAGTTTCCACATGAAAATAAACCCTTGATGCTTGCTTTATTCCCATAAAAATGCTGAAAACATGTTGATTTTAAATTCCAAATAAAATCACTTCTCGAACTCCATTTTGGATGATTTTTTTCTAAAATTGGACATTTTTCAACGAGGAACTCAAATATGAAATTAGTTTCTACAAATTCTTCTCTTAAATTTTTAGAATGTAATCTGAAGTGCACCACCACCTTTTTTTTCTTGAAAAATTTGCAAAAAGAAAAAAATATTCCTCTTTTGGCTGAAGAAAGAGCTCCAATACCAAATTTTATGTACCTCGGGTCCAAAAATAGAAGCAGGCACAAGATATAAATAATAATATGAGAACAATCCTTTACTTGATTAATACCAAAATCCTTGAGGTAGGGAAACACCTTACAATAGATCATTTTGTGAAAGGAATCCACTCCTATTCACTTGCCTCTTCCTGGGGAAACCTCCTAATGAGATCATCTCTAATTAAAATAATGTCCTACACCCCTCATAAGGATGAAACCATTTTTATTTATAAATAATTAATAAAACCCTAATCATAACAACCTCCTAACTACCTATTGGGCCTTCGTTAATGAGGCCCATTACAGTTTTTCAATAAACATAACTACCATAGTGGGTCTTGTTTAATTGTATAGTGGACCTAGTCTATATTAACTTGAATTTCCCACACCATTATTGCATCAGGATGGGCCCTTCGTCCCCCCATTAGGAGCTAATGGAGGAGCTAAATGAGAAGAGGAGCTAATGGAGGAGCTAAATCAGTCGACCCGCATCAGTCCTCTACCCAACTGTACACTCTGAGAACATCGAACGATGGGTCAGCAACTAGGAAGCATAGGAGGTAATTTCTTTCGAGTTGAACTTTTCTGATTATAAATTGTGTGACCCCTTGGGGTTGTATATGGAGCTATGTTTTCCAAAATCACTGGATCCTACAAGGCTATCCATATTATCATCACTTAGGGGTATGTTTGGTGTTCCAAATCATGTTCTCATTCTTCTTTCATACTTCCCTTACCTTTTGTGGATCATTTGCAGTGAAGAGAAGAATTATATTACCGAGCAATATGGGTGGCTATGGTGGAAGTTTTCTTTCACCTAGCATTTTGTAAAAATCAGTTAGCCTAGGATTGTACATAAATAAGATGTTTTCTGGAGCCCATGTGTCTGTTTTCATTTTTAGGTAAAGCAGTGTACATATTTCCCTGTTTTCTTTCATGAATGTTTTGAGCTAGACTACATAGCCCAACATCTAAGACACTGGAACTATTGGTTCTTAGTAGCTCGCAGGGAGCATACCATCCCCTATGGAGCCAAATTTTATCACATAAACTTGTCAAAGCCTTAGGGGTTTGTGGTTTCCACCTAAGTCTGTATTTTTGCTTGTCTATCCTCCTTTCGTAGATCAATTCTTAAGTTTTTCCCTTCCGGCTTGTAGTTCTCTCTACATATGCCCTCAATTGTTTTAGTGACCTTTTGTTCTTTGTTGTCCTACCTTAGAAGTCTCAACTCTAATCTTTCTTGTTTTCTCTAAGATGATCACTTTTCTCTTTACCTTTGTCACTGATCATTTTTTTTCCCGAGCCCTCAGTCAATCGTCTAGGTAATTTTCCATAGAAACCACAACCATAAGCACAAGCACATCACTTAGAGTGAGCTGGTATGGAATTAAATCAAGCAGAAGGTAGTTTTAACCTTTCAACGACAAAGATCCAGTCAGGATTATCGATCGATATCTCGTGTTCTTTCAGAAGGTTAAATTTGCACGAAGGTTAGTGCCAGAGCGGGCCGAAATCAAAGGTCGAGCATAGATTAAATCTGGGCTGTGGATATCGTTGGGAGAGATTAACGATGGAAAATTATCATGAGATTTGGGATTTCGAAATATTGTTAAATTTCGAGGATATGAACTCCCAAGACCCGAAATCAACATGAGTCTTTGATCTTGAAGGGGACATGTGTCAACTGATCCAAGTATTCAGGGAAATGAGCTTCGATAGAATTTAAGTGAGGAATGCGTGAAAGTCCCAATGTGTCGATTCTCGATGTGTCGATGTGTTGATATTTCGAAGTCCTAAAACTTGGGATTCGTGGGAGCCATTCGATCCAACGGGGATAGGTGGCAGTGGATTAAGAAATGTCGTGGAGCTGGGTTTCGAGGTTTTTCATTTGAGCCACAAGAAAATGTCGTGAAGCACGCAATTGTGAAATCAATCTAGGCCATCCAAACCAGAGGAGAAAGTGGCGCCTGATCAAACATTTCACAGTTTCGTGGATCGAGAATTATGAAGTCTAGCATGTAGGAATCCCCGAAAGGTGAAATCCTGAAGCACCTTTGGAGGTAGGCGCTAGGTCACGACCCATGGTCATGCAAAAGTAAGGTTTAGGAGAAGCATTTGGAGTCGAGAGGAAGCATCACAACCATTGGTTGAGAAGCAGATCTGATCATCGGTCAAATAAGCAATTTCACCAATTCTGATATGCGGAAATCTAAAGGTGAGCCATATGAAAACCCCCAAAATGTGAAATATCAGGATTTCATTAGCACAGGTTCATGGCCCTGGCTTACATTGAGGAGGGGGCAGAGGAAAGGAGGCTAGCTTTCGAGCCTTGGAGAGAAGGCACGTGGTTGTCTCCTGAGCATTTTATCTCCACCATTCTCCCCAGAAAAGTAGTTAATGTAAATTGAGTAGGTGGTTACCTCAGCTCAATCCATAAATGGAAGGCATGGAGGTTCTGAAGAGATCAAGCCATGGTACCCTTGTGGACAGATTTCCCTCCCAGAGCCATACCAATATGATCTTCTGTCTGACAGAGGAGTGGAAGTGCAGCTTGGCAGAAGAAGATACAGACACAAAGATTTGATTGCTATGGCCAGGTCACAATCCTAGTGTTGGCAGTTTGTTCTGAGTATAAATACTTAATTTTGATATTTTTTTAAGGGTCGATGGTAGAGAAAATCTCCCGATTTGTAAAGTTTTAATGAAACTTCTAGTTTTTTGTCTATGCATTTGTTTTGACACTTCTTGTTTAGCGAAAGTCATCTCTCTTCCTCCAGCTTATTTGCCTCTGTTACTCAGAGGATTCATGATGATTGTTTCACATGAATTGTTATGACTGTGTTATGATGAATGTTTGGTTGTAATGCTATTATAATTTCCTTCAATTTCTCTGAGATTTGAATTTCAAGAAGATCTTGTTTTTGAAGTCTTTCATCATTGGGCTGCTGGAAGACCTGATGTCCACGAAAGACCTCTACATCCTTATCACTAAAGTCTTCCTCATACTCACCCTTACTACAACCTATTGACTTAAGTTAAACTAAGACCTCACTTGCTTGCGCATACTAGTCCAATTTTCTGAGTTAATACGATATTTTCTTGAGACTGCACCCATTTGACCATTTTATAACAATTTATGACATAAAATTCTTATGGGTATCGGGCTTACCTCTACCGCAATTCATAGGTGACTTATGGTACTAACACCTCATATCTAAAAATTTAATCTAGAAAAACAATACTTGACTTCAACAAGAAACCAAATCATTCACCAATATAATCAACACAAGAATTAGAGAGAAAACCCTTGGGGTAGGGTAACACCATGTATTATTCTTTAAGGAAGGAAACAATCCTCAAGAATTATTTTAATATTAACTACAATACTCTTCACCATGCTTCATTATCTTGTTTATACTTATTTATATAGTAATATCTACCTCCTAGGAACATTCTAGTAGCTAGAACCTTATATTAAGCCCTCTTACATTCATTTACCTCCTAGGAACATTCTAGAGAACGAAGATTCTAGTAGGTGGAACATTCTAGTAAGCCTTCTAACATTCTTTGTGTTCACACTATTACATAGGCCTTATTTATTAAAAATGGCCTCCATACATATAAATAAATATTTGTATATATATTATTATTCCCATTGAATACCTCTATAGGTACCCAATATTATCTCCCTAAGTATACTACATTCCATCCCCATTCACATGTTTTCACTTTAAAACATGGGAATAAACCATACAATATGATTTCTAAGAAATGTAGTCAGTTGGTACCAAGCACATGCATCCATCCATCCTAGTGAAATGTGAAAATGGGATGCAATTTCTTCCTTTCAATTTATCCTCACCATGCCACTATGATATATCCATGCAATTTTGTGTTTCCTCCATGTGCCTCTTGACTTGTCGATATTCGAGTCCCATGTTGGTCCATAATAATATTTTTGATGCTCACGTCTAGATAATTGTTGTTTCTTGAGGTGGTGTGGGTGGGGATATACATTAACCTTATCCATCCATTCTTTTATCTTGGACTCTTTATCCTGGGGTCCCTTTGGTGTCATTTATCTCCTTGTCGTGTTCTTCCTTTTTATGCCCTTCCTACAAATTTTCCTCATGTCCTTCCTGAGTATTTTGTTCATATGTTATTATAAGATCTTATTCTGATTCAACATACAATTCTACAATTTTTTTCCCTACTAGAACTTCTTTAGGGTCCCTTGTGGTCCCTTTTGGATTAGGAAGACAAATATCCTACAATGTAATTTTCTTTTTATTATACCAAATCCTAAAAAAAACAATTACACATTAACACTAATTGTACCAATTGATTCCATCCAAGGATATCCAATAATAACATGCATATCATTCATATCTATGGAACAAAGATAATAATGCAACACATATTTATCCATGGTGAGATTCAAATAATTAAAAATTTGAATAATATCTCCCTCAACCTGTGTGTTTTGGATATGTTTTGTAGGAATTTGCAATATGTTAACTAACTGAAAATTGATAAAATTTTGATGGAAACGAGGTTTAATAGAAAAAATTACATTTTATTTATGAATACATCCATAAACCTGTAATATAGTGTTTCCACATGAAAATAAACCCTTGATGCTTGCTTTATTCCCATAAAAACAATGAAAACATGTTGATTTTAAATTGCAAATAAAATCACTTCTCAAACTCCATTTTGGATGATTTTTTTCTAAAATTGGACATTTTTCAACGAGGAACTCAAATATGAAATTAGTTTCTACAAATTCTTCTTTTAAATTTTCAGAATGTAATATGAAGTGCACCACCATCTCTTTTTTCTTGAAAAAATTGCAAAAATAAAAAAATATTCCTCTTTTGGCTGAAGAAAGAGCTCCAATACAAAATTTTATGTACCTCAGGTCCAAAAATAGAAGCACACATAAGATATAAATAATAATATGAAAACAATTCTTTACTTGATTAATACCAAAATCCTTAAGGCACAGAAACACCTTACAATAGATCATTTTATGAAAGGAATCCACTCCTATTCACTTGCCTCTTCCCGGGGAAACCTCCTGATGAGATCATCTATAATTAAAATAATATCCCACACCCCTCATAAGGATGACTCCATCGTTATTTATAAATAATTAATAAACCCTAATCATAACAACCTCCTAACTACCTATTGGACCTTCGTTAATGATGCCCATTACAGGTTTTCAATAAAAATAACTACCATAGTGTGCCTTGTTTAATTGTATAGTGTACCTAGTCTATATTAACTTGAATTTCCCACACAATTATTACATCAATATGGTCCCTTTTGCACCCCATTACACCCCTAGTGAGAATCCCAAAATTCCACACCCCTTAGAAAAACATTGTCCTCAATGCTTGTTGTGAGGAGGTACAATCATAAACCGGGTTCCATGGATAAGTGTTGAACACAATGATGATGTGATACAAATAAATAAGGTCCCATATAGAAGTTTTATCCACCATGTTAAAGTAGTTCAAGATCCACCATAAGCCTCATTCCAATGTAAAAGTGTTGAACATGACACCCAACTAATGACTATTGAGATCCATGAATTGTCAATCAATATGCTCCAAATACCCTCCAATGTCATGGGGATTCAAATAAAGAGAATCCTCAAAAATATCATCAACATAGTTTTAAAGTGTTGAGGATGAATCTAGAAGGAACAATACCACTACAAAATATGCAAAATGAACAGTAGTAGTCATAACGGGCTCTTGATTTCCCTTAGATATTTTTTCAACATAAGGTGGAGTAGAGTCATCATATATAATATGAAATTAATTTTCAAGCCATAAACGACAACTATCCATATACCAATCATCACAATCATTCTCTAAATCATACAAGTCATATCTTTCTCAATTATATTCTTCCTCGATGCAAGGGTATGTGGTCCCAATAATATAGGCCTCCTGATATTTAGGGATTGTCTCTTTAATATATCACATTCCCTAAGACCATTCTTGGAGATGTTTTTCTAACAATATTATCATATTTCCATTCTTCATGCATATGAGGGTTCAAGAGAAAAAAGATTCATAGGTTGTAGTGCACGACATATCGATTGGAAGGAAAACATAAATTATACCAAATGAAACCCTTCAAAATCCTCTATCCAATGGAACCAATCTAGTGGCAATATGAGAACCTTGTCAAAATATATGAGCTCTATATTCTATGCAGTCATCATGAGAAAATCCTTAAATAGTTGATTTTAAATTAGTGATATTGTTGTAATCTATGGGATTACACAAGGAAGTTACTAGTAGAAATTAACACAATGTAATATAGCTTTATATAGAAATATACACAAGAACACATATGAGAAGAGAATGAAGATACATGTAATGGTGAGATCAACAAAAACTATATTTTTATTATGATCAATACCACAATGCATTTAAATTCATGATCTCATGTATTTATACCTTGAGTCGGTTGGAAGGTATTTACAATTTCTTTAAATACTCTAGTCAGTTGACTTCACCCAATGGTAGGTCGATTCACATCGCATGTTTGAATTACTTCCATAGTATAAAATTACACTAGGTCAATTGGTGGGATTAGTCGATATATTTTATTAGGCCCTCCCAAATCCCCCCCGACAACCAAATCCTTCTTTGTCCCGAAGAAGAGGGAGATTTGGAATTACAATTACAATTTTTGGAATGTACCAACTTTACAAAAATTGAATATGTGAGATGATTCAGACTGGATCCTTCATGGTGAAATGGGTGGACTAGGATGGGTTCTTTCTTAGTGGTCGACTCTAGTTGCAAAAAATTCTCTATCACCATTCTCATTGCATGCTTCTTAGTGCTCTGGTGGTCTACTGGCTAGAAGAATGGATCAATCACCCCTCTCCACAAAACTAAGGTTATTATTCAATACCATAAATAATAAATAAATAAAATTTCCGCTCCAATATAACACCATGCATTTATCAAACCATTATTTATTATTGACTCTTTACAATTTGAGGACATACATGAAACCTCAAAAAAAGCACATGGAAGTCTCAAATAGACCCACCTTGCAATGGTTCTTTGTATTGTACTATATTCATTAATTTGTAAAATATTTGAGGTTTTATATGGTATCTCCTTTATTGACCATTATAGAAGATTTGAAATCTATGGTAGATGGTTGCTTAGGGTTCTTTATTTATCTAGGAATCATTGGATAATACAATTCAAAAATTATTCGACTCTCACATGGAGACCTTCAATTCCTACAATGCATGTTAGTTACTCTTACATAATTCTTGAAGAACGTTGCTCGAGTATATGGTTTTGGTTTTCATTATAGATAGTGGTGATTTTTGAGAGAGAAATATTGCATTTCCAAGTTTCAATGGATTTTTGGGATAATAATTCAAACTTTCTTAGTTTTTAATTTTCTTTTGGATATTTTAGGCATGATAGTAGGATAAACAAGAAAATTTTTAGTTCTTGTTGTGTTTTTGAGTCATTTATCGTAATATTTAAAAAACAATTCTTCTTGTAAGTTTTTGGTATGTTTTTTCTAGTTTTTGTATGATTTTGGTTGCACCATTTGAATTTTTTTTATCACCTTTGAAATTTCATCATATAAAAGATTTCTACTAAAGAGGAAGAATATTTTTGGATATTTTCATACTTTCCTATTTCATTTGACCAATATTTCCTATTTTGTAGTGCTTATGATGTTATAATTAATGCTTACATTGTTAAATTTAGAGTTGTTATTAAGTTCTTTTCTATTTACTAGAGTATAACAACATAAATAGGATCACTGAAAGAAACACAATCACAAGGTACACAAAATTCTATCCTGGGAAACCCTCATGGGGGAGAAAACCCAGCAAAAATTTCCTCAATAATAGATTTCCAATACAATGCCAAGACTTAAGACACAACCACCAAGAAAATCCTAGAACTAAGCATGCTCCTCTCTCTCCTTCTTCTTGCAACCGCAGCGAGCTTCAAAAGATGCACACTAGAAGTGTGACTGAGTGAAAAATGAGGTGCCCTACTCACTTATAAATACTAATTGAGGAGGCTCTAGGGTCATGTCTCTTCATCAAGTAGGGCCGACTTCTTCCAATAGTGGTTAAAACCACTTCATTAAACCCCATGGGTCGGATTTACAAACACCACCATATAACTATGGTTTAACCAATCCATAAAAGGGTATTTGGTCTTATACAAGACCCTACATGATCAATCCACAAAAGGGGATTTTATCTATAGGATAATAACTCAATTATAATTTGAATATTTATCGAAGTTACAATATTTCAACACTCCCCCTTAACAAGAAGGGTATTCTACTAACATAACCCAATAAAGCATCATCATGAGAGAAAGAGAGAGAGAGGGAAGCAACATCATCAACTTATGGAACATTGATTGGCATATCTACAAATCATCAAAAGTTTTTCTCATCATCAATAACATCATCATTCACAACAAGGAGCTAGAGTAGCATCATCATCATCATATACATCAACATCAATTAGCATAACAATAAAGAAACAATATCACCAACCCGGGGATGGTACACCAACATCAACAACATGAAGCTAATACAACAACATTATCAACAACACGAGGGTGAAACAATAACATCATCAGCATGAAGCTCAGAAAAAAATCATCATCATATGGAAATACAATTGGGTAGGTGCAACAACAACATTTTGTGGTACTCAGATAGACCGTCCTTTCTAGACCTTCAAGATCTTCCCAGGAATTATAAGATTCCCTAGGATATAAAAATCCCAATGAAGCTACCACATAGTACTCTGATAGACCATCCTTACCAGACCTTTGGGATCTTTCCAAGAATCAAAATATTCCCTAGGATATAAAATCCTAACTGAGATACCATTATTGAACAAAGATGGAATATACATGCATAGGTACTCTGACAGAACGTCCTAAACAAACGTTCGAGATATGTCCAGGGATGATCAATCCCCTAGGATATAAAATCCTAATGGAGCTACATGATGTTGGTCAGGATACCATAGTATCATCAACATCACTCCCCCTTTCGAGGGAGGTCCTTTTGGACAACACCACACTTATCTCAGAAGTACTCAAACTTCACACGAGATAGAGGCTTGGTCAACACATCTATAACCTGCTCATCTATGCCAACATATTGGATCTTTACAACTCCCCTCTGCACCATATCACGAATGTAGTGATACTAGATATCTATGTGCTTCGACTTATCATAGAGAACTGGTTTTTCCATCATCTTTATGCCACTATCGTTATTACATAGAATCATGTTGGCTTCCATCTCTATATCAAATAGACTTGTCAAAAACTTCTGAAGCCATATGGGTTTACAACTGGTGGAACATGCTGCAATGTATTCCTCTTCTATTGTGTTGAGAGAAATACTAGATTGCTTCCTTCTTTGCCATGAATTCATGGTTGACCCTAGACTGAAACAACATCATGAAGTTTTCTTTCTATCAAAAGAACTTCTAGCCCAATCTAAATCAGTATAACCATACAGTCTGAAGTCATGATCTCCAGTATAACAAAGACCATAATCCAATGTACCCTTATGGTATCTCATCACATGATTTTCAGCTAGAAGGTGAACATGTTTGGGGTCTACCAAATACTGACTCAAGTTGTTCATAGAAAAGCATATATCTGGCCTGGTATTCGTTAGATACATAAACAATCCAATAATATGTTTGTATAGAGTGGCATCAACCAACTCTGATGAGGTACCAACCAGGAGCTTCAACATTGTTTCCATGGGTGTGTTCATGGATTTACATTCCAACATGTCAAATTTATTTAGTATTTCAACTGCATACTTCCCTTGTTTAAGGAATATATTCTTCGGGCTCTGCAAAAATTCAAGACCTAAGAAATAATGCATCATGCCTAGGTATTTCATCTCGAACTCTGCAACGAGCTTCTACTTGCAATCTGTGATGAGATTTTCTTGTCCAGTTAAGAAGAAGTAATCCAAATAAAGTACAAATATAAATGGATAATCATTCATAACCTTGAAGTAAAGGTTAGTATCAACTTTACTCTTGGTAAATCCCAAGCTTGTCGGGAAACTATGAATTCTTACATATCAAGCTTTATGATCTTTCTTCAACTTGTACAGAGATTTATTTAATCTGCAGACATGAGTCTTTCTATCTTCAAATTCAAACCAAATTTATACATCACATTGTACCAACCTTGTACACTTTCTCAACTACAACTTAATCCGCACAATCATGTGCTAGCTCTATGTTCTTTCTACAAGGCACTATATGTCTCACTACCTGAGAGTATGTCCTCTACTCTCTCTGCAATTGTTTCTTTTGGAACTGAGACTATGCACCTATAGTTGCTATTTATGAAGATGATAATCATTGTCTCTATTCTCACTGTAGTTGTTAAACTCTGAGAGTATCTCCTCTATTCTATCATAGCAACAACTTCATTTGAGAGTGGGTCAATAACTAATACTAAAGGTAGATTTTCCTCTTTCATGGAGGTAACTTAATCTCAAATATATGGAATGCTCTCCCTGAATCTCATACTGTATCAGAATCATGGTTGTTATGGTTATCTTCACGAATACTGGAACTATTTCTTCGATTACTGGAGTAAGTGTCTCGTCATAGTCTTCTCCCTCTTGCTGGGATAATCCTTTGGAAAAAAATTAGGCTTTTTACATCTTCATATTTTTATCTGGAACATGCTTGATATGTTAATATAGAAGCTACCATTGACTTCCTTTCTAGTCTCAAGGAAAAATCCATATCCTAGTCCTTCTGGCTGGATTCTTCCTCTGTCACTGAAACAAGGGAATCTTCCCAGGAGATTTCATGTCTCCTAGAAGTCTCTGAAGCTACAATCTAGTCTTCTCAACTCATGGCATCTGTCTACCAGTCCTAGAAGACGTCTCTTTTTCCCATCTAATCCATTCTGAGATCAAGCTTACTCTGATTCTTGATTTCTTCTGAGTCTACAAAAACTTCATAGTATCTACACAATACGCTTGGTGTTGAATCCCAAGTCTTAATATGAAAGTCTGAGTTAGAATTCAAATGAATTTTTCTTCCTGTGAAGGTGGCGTCATTATCCATTGACCAAGTCTACTGTGAGTTCTATTCTAATGTTCGATCATCTTTGGAGGCTTCTTCTCATTACAATCAATCTCTGTATGAGATACTTTTTATCTCAAAAGTTTCTTCTTCATCTTATTTGGTATATGAATGTATATTGATCATGTATACAACTTGGATAGTATGCACCATGTATCATCTAGGATGTTTCCTCTTTCAATCGTCATTATAGCTTCCTCGGGGTTATCACCTGTGACATGCCTAGAATAGGAACAACAAGGGAGAAACAATAGACAAGGATCATACTCTTTACAATAATACTAAAAACAATAGCAAGAACAATTTGTCACAGAATCTCCTTCATTGCTATCACTTGTGACCTACCTAAAACAAGAATCAAAAGTAAGAAGTAAAATAATAAGAAATGAGAAATACTCTTCTAGTGTTGTGATCAATCATTCCTCCATGGTAACCTGGAACCAAAACAAGTTTCTCCTATAGGAGATGTTAGTTATAAATGGTAAGTGATTACAATAAGCATAATGATCACATTCTACCAAGTATAAAATGTTTTAAATATTACTTATCTCAACTATAGTTTTAATTATAATGAGGTAGTTGATCAAACTTGACATTTGCAAATTTGAATCTTATCAACTTAATCAGTCAAACTTGGAACCTGCATTCTTTGTCCTAAAGAATGAATATTGTTTATTTTCTTACGAGTCTCCTTCGCTTAAGATGACAAGTATTCTCTTCAACATGTCCTTTGTACTGATATAATATGCTTTCTTGACAGAAATCTAAGTTAGATAATAAACTCTATAATATCAGCTTTAA
This sequence comes from Picea glauca, assembly GCA_000966675.3. NCBI lineage: Eukaryota > Viridiplantae > Streptophyta > Pinopsida > Pinales > Pinaceae > Picea > Picea glauca. The sequence continues at coordinate 369,120 of JZKD02S0014472.1, forward strand.
TCAATCTAATACCTTGAATTTAATTTTGACCAATGGTTCGTATGATGTTCATAACTTCAACATACAACCTAGATGTTCATAATGTCATAACAAATAGATGCATATCAAAATAATCAAACGTGAGGTGCATTATTCCTCTGAATGTGTTGGATCTAAGATCCTTCTGGATCTATGAAAAAAGATCCCTTCTCCTACAAATACCCTTAAAAACTAATAGTTTTAAGCATATGTAAGAGCATACCTCTGATAGTATTGGTAGGTAGTGGCACCATCTGACAACAATGGCAATAAATAACAAACTTTTAAAATGTCAAAGGTGTTGCAATTGATACTGCAACTGCAACTTATGGTTTTATGAGGAAACCCTAATTTTTCAAACTTCAAATTTTGGAATTTTGATCGAAGGACTAGATGCGCTAGGATGAGGTGAGTTTGTTCGAGTTGTCTATTTCATAAAATTCCAAGTTTTACCCCTTGAAACTTCACCTGTGCAAGTCTAGATTGGTACTTCTGGTACTGGTTCTCGTTTCTTGGTTTTTTGGTTTTCTGGTACCAGTCAAAACTAGGGTTTGACTTTTCGGAGGCTCTGGCCACTGAAAAGGTGCGCTCAAGCTTCCAAATGATGTTCTAGGGTAGGTTACACTTCCCTAGATGGTTTTTATTCAGAAATTCTTTTCCAATAAAAATCCCTAATTTTCTTGTACGACAACAATTACGTTTTTGGATAACCAGTGAAAGGTGCTCTATTCAATCAAGCTCTGATACCATGTTAAATTTAGAGTTGTTATTAAGTTCTTTTCTATTTAATATAGTATAAAAACATAAGTAGCATCACTGAAAGAAATACAATCACAAGGTACACAACATTTTATCCTGGGAAACCCTCATGGGGGCCAAAACCTAACAAAAACTTCCTCAATAATAGATTGTCAATACAATGCCAAGACTTAAGACAAAAACACCAAGAAAAGATGAGGACTAAGTATGATCCTCTCTCTCCTTCTTATTTCAATTGTGACTACCTTCAAAATATGTTCACTAGAAGTGTGAGTGAGTGAAGAAATGAGGCACCCTCCTCACTTATAAATACTAGTTGAGGATGCGCTAGGGTTATGTCTCTTCATCAAGTAGGGTTGACCTATTCCAATAGTGGTTAAAACCACTTTATTAAACCCCAAGGACCAACTTTACAAACACCACCATATAACTATAGTTTGACCAATCCACAAAAGGGGGTTTGGTATTATACAAGACCCTACATGATCAATTCAAAAAAGCAGATTTGATCTATAAGATAATAACTTAATTATGATTAGAATATTCTTCGAAGTTGCAATATTTCAACATACATTAGAGATTGGTTTGGGTTTGCTAGATATGGTTGGTTGTGGAATATATTATCCAACTATCAGATCTTATTTATGTGTGTGTGGTTGAGCGTTTCCCTCATGAGTTTGATAGGATGTTAATGGAAAACGTCTTCTATAAATATGTTCTTGAATAATTAATCAAATATATAAAGGTTTGTGTGCATTATAGTTTTCTAAGTTGGTATCAGAGTCAGTTCTGGTGTAACTACCTCATGGGAGGGATAGGAATATGTAAGGGATTGGGAACTGATCCTCTATATATATGTAGCATAGGAGAGTGTTGAATATCTTAATGTTATGTGTGTTTTGTATGTCTGTGAGAATAGATTTATTTTTTGAGTATGTTTTGTTTTGTTTCTTGTGGGGAATGTCGACCTATGATTTGTTGTGTGATTTTGTTTTCTAGCAGCTAAGTATTGATCGCGACATTGCAAACAGAGAGAGAAAAGACGAACCATCATTTAGGAGGGGTCTCTTTGGTTACCCACAAGAGTGATTACTGTTATTCAAGAGGAGCCACCGTTGATGAAGATTGGAGTTGCCATTTCCCCAATCAAAGAAGGAGTTGCCTTCATGAACTATTGTATTAATTAAAATAGACACCTCTCATGTTGTTGCATCGTTTATACTTAATTTATTAGAGGCTTCCAATCCCATGGTAAAAGTGGAGAAGACTGTCATCTGTCCTATAAATCTAAAAATATGTTCAATGTTTTTTCTATATATGCATGATTTAATCTACATAGAGATGAGTAAATATAACTTGTATCTGTCAATTTGGATGGAGAGGAGAGTGTAGGTTCCACGCCCATGAATTCATCAAAAAATATTTTAAGATTAATCATTTTTTCCATCTTTGTGTAATGCAACGAGAAACTCGTTTAGATAAGATAACAATGTTAGAAGCATGTTTCATAGAGAACTATGTCTTTGATGAGTATGTTTTTTTATTGGGTGTTTAGTTTGAAGAGTTTGTGTAACATAACTGAAGACCACTCATAGACTAGAGTAACACAATTCAAGATGATGTGTCTGTAAGCCCCTCTTGATACATAGTCTGTTATGGCTTGTGGTTCCTGCAGGATGAGGTGACCCAAGAACAATGAATATTGGTTATGTGTACAGTTTGTGATCATTGTGTGTGTGAAGAGGTCACTTTGTAAGATTGAATTCTGAATACATTCCATATCGATACTACCTTCCTAGAAAAATGGTGAATACAACAGTAGACCATGTACTTTGACAGATGGAAGTAATACATAATCGATTTATTTCCTATATAATTGGTGAATACAATGGTAGACCATGTATTTCAATAGATGGATATATGTCAATAGAGTGGATAGTAGTTCGGTCATTACAAATACTTTATCGATGGTAAGAATAAATTGTATTTTCAATGGATTAAGTGGTATCTCAAATGAATGGGAGAGAAATAGTGTAGTCTATGAGAGTTCAAAAGTGGATAGAGGTGCTAATGAAGACCAAACCAGACAAAGATCAAATTTCAGAAAATATTTTCGTAAAATGTGTTTATTTGATTTCATTATCATTCTTATGATGTAAGCATTAAGGGAGGTTCTTAGAATTAATGCTTACATTAAATATTGGTTTGGTTTTGTTAGATCTGGTTTTTTGTGGAAGATCTTATCCAACTATCGGATCCTATTTATGTGTTTGTGATTGAGATATTCCCTTATGAAGTTGTTAAGTTGTTGAGAAAAAAAATCTTGTATAAATATGTCCTTTATTTATTAATAAAATATATAGAATTTTATGTGCATGATATTTTGCTAAGTTATTCTACGTAGTGTAAAGATAAACTCTTATATAAATGTCCTTTATTTATTAATAAAATAAATAAAGGATATCCTCCACTAAAGATAAGTAAAGATACACTAATTGTACCAATTGATTCCATCCAAGGATATCCAATAATAACATGCATATCATTCATATCTATGGAACAAAAATAATAATGTAACACATATTTATGCATGGTGAGATTCAAATAATTAAAAATTTGAACAAAATCTCCCTCAAACTGTGTGTTTTGGATATGTTTTGTAGGAATTTGCAATATGTTAACTAACTGAAAATTGATTAAATTTTGATGGAAATGAAGTTTAATAGAAACAATCACATTTTCTTTATGAATACAGCCATGAACCTGTAATATAGAGTTTCCACATGAAACTAAACCCTTGATGCTTGATTTATTCCCATAAAAACATTGAAAACATGTTGATTTTAAATTCCAAATAAAATCACTTCTCGAACTTCATTTTGGATGTTTTTTTTTCTGAAATTGGACATTTTTCAACGAGGAACACAAATATGAAATTAGTTTCTACAAATTATTCTTTTAAATTTTCAAAATGTAATCTAAAGTGCACCACCACCTTTTTTTTCTTGAAAAATTTGCAAAAAGAAAAACATATTCCTCTTTTGGCTGAAGAAAGAGCTCCAATACCAAATTTTATGTACCTCAGGTCCAAAAATATAAGCACCCACAAGATATAAATAATAATATGAGAACAATCCTTTACTTGATTAATACCAAAATACTTAAGGCAGGGAAGCACCTTACAATAGATCATTTTATGAAAGGAATCCACTCCTATTCACTTGCCTCTTCTTGGGGAAACCTCCTAATGAGATCATCTCTAATTAAAATAATCTCCCACACCCCTCATAAGGACAAATACATCATTATTTATAAATAATTAATAAAACCCTAATCATAACAACCTCCTAACTACCTATTGGACCTTCGTTAATAAGGCCCATTACAGTTTTTCAATAAACATAACTACCATACCGGGCCTTGTTTAATTGTATAGTGGACCTAGTCTATATTAACTTGAATTTCCCACACCATTATTACATCAGTTTGGGTCCTTCACCCCCCCATTAGGAGCTAATGGAGGAGATAAAGGTACATAGGAGCTAATGGAGGAGCTAAATCATCCGACCCGCATTCATCCTCTACCGACATGTGCACTCTGAGAACATCGAATGATAGGTCGGCAACCAGGAAGCATAGGAGGTAATTTTGTTCGAGTTGAACTTTCCTGATTATAAATTGTGTGACCCCTTGGGGTTATATATGGAGCTATGTTTTCCAAAATCACTGAATCTTGCTAGGCTATTCATATTATCATCACTTAGGGGTATGTTTGGTGTTCCAAATCATGTTCTCGTTCTTCTTTCATACTTCCCTTACCTTTTGTGGATCATTTGCAGTGAAGAGAAGACTTGTTTTACCGAGAAATCTGGGTGGCTATGCTGGAAGTTTTCTTTCACATAGCATTTTGTAAAAATCAGTTAGTCTAGGATTGTACATAAATAAGATCTTTTCTGGAGCCCATGTGTTTGTTTTCGATTTTAGGTAAAGCAGTGTACATATTTCCCTGTTTTCTTTTGTGAATGTTTTGAGCTAGAATACATAGCCCAACATCTAAGGCACTGGAACTATTGGTTCTTAGCAGCTCGCAGGGAGCATACCATCCCCTGTGGAGCCAAATTTTATCACATAAACTTGTAAAAGACTTAGGGGTTTGTGGTTTCCACCTAAGTATGTATTTTTTCTTGTCTATCCTCCTTTTGCAGATCCATTATTAGGTTTTTCCCTTTCAGCTTCTAGTTCTCTCTACATATGCCCTCGATCATTTGAGCGACATTTTGTTCTCTATTGTCCTACCTGATAAGTCTCAACCCTAAGATTTATTGTTTTCTCTAAGTTGATCACTTCACTCTTTACCACCTCTACCACTGATCATTTGTTTTCCCGAGCCCTCAGTTAATCATCCAGGTAATTGTCCATTGAAACCACAACCATAAGAACAATCACATCACTTAGAGTGAGCTGGTATGGAATTAAATCAAGCATAAGGCAGTTTTAAACTTTCAACGATGAAGATCCAGTCAGTATTATCGATCGACAGCTCGTGTTCTTTCGGGAGGTTAAATTTGTGCGAAGGTTAGCACCAGAGCGGGCCGAAATCAAAGGTCAAGCATACATTAAATATGGGTCGTGGATATCATTGGGAGAGATCAACGGTGGAAAATTATCACGAGATTTGGGAGTTCGAAATATTGTTAAATTTTTTCGTTGAGGATCCAAACTCCCAAGACTTGAAATCAACATGAGTCTTTGATCTTGAAGGGGACATGTGTTAGTTGATCCCAATATTCGGGGAAATGAGCTTCGGTAGAATTTAAGTGAGGAATGCATGAAAGTCCCAATGCGTCGATTTCCAATGTGTCGATGCATTGATATGTCGAAGTCCCGAAACTTGGGATTCGTGGGAGCCATCCGATCCAGTGGGGATAGGTGGAAGTGGATTAAGAAATGTCACGGAGCTAGGTTTTGGGGGTTTTGATTTGATCCACAAGAAAATTTCGTGAAGCACGAAATTGTGAAATCAATCTGGGTCATCCAAACCAGAGGAGCAAGTGAAGCCTGATCAGAGATTTCGTGGTTTCGTGGATCGATAATTATGAAGTCTAGCATGTAGGAATCCCCAAAAGGAAAAATCCTGAAATACCTTTGGAGATAGGTGCTAGGTCATGAACCATGGTCATGAAAAAGTAAGGTTTAAGAGAAGAATTCAACCCCCATTTGTATATGGAGGACTATTTTGGAGTCGAGAGGAAGCATCACAGTCGTTGGTTGAGAAGCAGATCTGATCGTCAGTCAGATAAGCGATTTAACCATTTCTAATATGGGGAAATCTAAAGGTAAGCCATATGAAAACCCTCAAAATGTGAAATGTCGGGATGTCATTAGCACAGGTTCATATCCCTGGCTTACATTGAGGAGGGGCCAGAGGAAAGGAGTCTAGCTTTCAAGCCTTGGAGAGAAGGCATGCGGTCGTCCCCTGAGCATTTTGTCTCGACCATTCTCCTGGGAAACGAAGTTAATGTAAATTGAGCAGGTGGTTGAAACCTTGGATCAATCCATAAATGGAAGGCATGGAGGTTCTAGAGCGATCAACCCGTGGTACCCTTGTGGACAGATTTCCCTCCCAGAGCCATACCGATGTGATCTTGAGTCTGATAGAGGAGTGAAAGTGCTTCCTGGCAGAAGAAGATACAGACGCAAAGATTTGATTTCTATGGTCAGGTCACACTCCTTGTGTTGGCAATTTGTTCTAAGTATAAATACTCAATTTCGATATTTCGTTAAGGGTCAATGGTAGAGAAAACCTCCCAATTTGTAATGTTTTAATGAAACTTCTAGTTTTTTGGCTATGATTTGTTTTGAGACTTCTTGTTTAACGAAAGTCATCTTTCTTACTCCAACTTATTTGCCTATGTTACTGAGAGGATTCATGATGACTGTTTCACATGAATTGTTATGATTGTGTTATGATGAATGTTTGGTTGTAATGTTGTTATAATTTCCATCAGTTTCTCTGAGATTTAAATTTCAAGAAGATCTTGTTTTTTAAGGCTTTCGTCTTTGGGCTTCTGGAAGACCTGATGTCCGTGTTAGACCTCTACATCCTTCTCACCGAAGTCTTCCTCATACTCACCCTTAATACAACCTACTGACTGAAGTTAAACTAAAACCTCACTTGTTTGTGCATACCAGTCTAATTTTCTAAGTTAAGACGATATTTTCTTGAGGTTGAGACCATTTGAACATTTTATAATAATTTCTGACATAAAATTCTGATGGGTATCAGGCTTACCTCTACCACAATTTAGAGGTGACATCTGGTGCTAACACCTCATATCTAAAAGTTTAATCTAGAAAAACGATACTTGACTTCAAAAAGAAACCAAATCATTCACCAATATAATCAACACAAGAATTAGAGAGAAAACCCTTGGGGAAGGGTAACACCATGTATTATTCCTTAAGTAAGGAAACACTCCTCCAGAAATATTTTAATATTAAGTACAATACTCTTCACCATGCTTCATTATCTTCTTTATTCTTATTTACATAGTAATATCTACCTCCTAGGAACATTCTAGTAGCTAGAACCTTCTAGTAAGCCCTCTTACATTCATTTACCTCCTAGGAATATTCTAGAGAATGAAGATTCCAGTAGGTGGAACATTCTAGTAAGCCTTCTAACATTCATTGTGTTCACACTATTACATAGGCCTTATTTATTAAAAATGGTCTCCATACATATAAATAAATATTCGTATATATATTATTATTCCCATTGAATACCTCTATAGGTACCCAATATTATCGCCCTAAGCATACTACATTCCATCCCCATTCACATGTTTTCACTTTAAAACATGGGAATAAACCATACAATATGATTTTCTTAGAAATGTAGTCAGTTGGTACCAAGCACGTGCATCCATCCATCCTAGTGAAATGTGAAAATGGGATGCAATTTCTTCCTTTCAATTTATCCTCACCATGCCACTATGATATATCCATGCATTTTTGTGTTTCCTCTATGTGCCTCTTGACTTGTCGATATTCGAGTGCCATGTTGGTCCATAATAATATTTTTGATGCTCACGTCTATATAATTGTTGTTTCTTGAGGTGGTATGGGTCATGATATACATTAACCTTATCCATCCATTCTTTTATCTTGGACTCTTTATCCTGGGGTCCCTTTGGTGTCATTTATCTCCTTTTCATGTTCTTCTTTTTTATGCCCTTCCTAAGGATTTTCCTCACGTCCTTCATGAGTATTTTGTTCATATGTTATTGTAGGATCTTCTTCTAATTCAACATAGAATTATACAATTGTTTTCCGTACAAGAACTTCTTTAGGGTCCTTTGTGGTCCCTTTTGGATTAGGAAGAGAAATATCCTGCAATGCAATTTATTTTATTTTATTTTTGACAGAAATGGTTATAGATTATATTAATGGGGTGGACTAGCCATAGATTCGATTACAAAATGGCCTCGAATTTATTCGGGCCTGTCTTTCTAAACTATTCTACTTCTATAGCTATAGACTTGTGAGCTGAACTAGTTCTTGTACGCCTTCTAAAAGAACTGGAATAAATTTAAATGCTGAAACTCCAGTCATTGTTTCAGCATAAGTCTCATCACTGTTTCAGCATGTGTCTCAGCATTGTTTCAGCATTGTTACAGTGGTGTTTCAACTTATGTTCCAGCACTGTTTCATCATTGTTCTAGCATTGTGTTTCAACATATGTTCCATCACTGTGTTTCAGCATGGTACAACATTGTGTTTCAACAATTGTTCCAGCCCTGTTTCAACTATTTCAGTGACCCGGTTCGAGTGCGGGTCATTACATCCTTTCTGACTTGAAGGTTTTTTGTTTTTCCTTTTTGGCACGGTCTGCCATTCTTTTCTTTGATGAGATTGGCTTTCCTTCGGTCTTGGAGGGCCTTCTTCATCGGTTAAGTCAGGGCCTTCTTCATCTGCTAAGTCAGCCCAGCTTAAGATCTGGTGTTCGGGCTGTGAAGTGCCCGGCATTCTGGTTGGATCAGTTTCTGCCTGGGCCTTCCCCGTGGGCTTTTTAGGGGAAGGAGGCTCTTGCTCTTGAACAAAGGTGACTTGTTCCATTTTCTGTGGTACAATATTTGTATATTTCTCGCTTGAGGTATCATTAGCCGGTTCTATGCTTTGATGCTCAGGAAGAGATCCTACCCACCATGTGGGTTTGCATTGGATCTTTGAGTTCCTCTTTTTCTCAGGGAGTTTCTGACATTTGCTCGCTCAGTGCCTTGTTTCAAGACAACTTCTGCACCTGAAATGAAGATTCTCATAGTCGAGCTTCTGCATCCAAGAATAATTAATCCCTTGAAGAGTGATTTGCGCTGGGAATCCTTTACTAAAATCCATCTTTACACAGATCCATGCATAGGTAGTGAAGCCACATTTAGTTTCTGGACTGCTACTATGAAACTTGCCAAGAGCATTTCCAATATGGCTAAGAGAGGAATCACCCAAAAAATGAATAGGTAGACCAGGGAGCCTTACCCACGCGGGGGCCGTAGAGATGGAAGCTGAGGAGGGGTCGAAAGAAGGGGTCCAGAGATGCATAGACAGACCCGACCTGCCCCGGAACCAAGGCCCAGAGCTGTAGATCAAATCTCTATCCTTAGCAGAGGCAAAAATCACTACGAAGAAACCTTTTACACACGGGCAAACATGAGATTCGTAATCGAGGAGAGGAGTTCATTCTGAAGCAATCCAAGAATGCAGATCCGCCAGGTGAGGCCAGAAGCCATTAAACCTGCAAAACAGAGCATTAGATCTAAAAAAACCTTCCCGATCCGCCGCTTCCTGAGGTACAGGGATCACTGGATCTGGAGCTTCACGGACCACAGGGGAAAATCCAGAAGAGAGGCCTTGGACCGCATCTTTGAAGGAGGTCAGAGAGGGTATCAATGACGCAGCAGAGGATGCGCCTATTGCTGCTGCTGGAGACGGCTGAATGGAGGAGGGAGGATCTCCAGACGGGGAGCCGAAGGGGTCGCCCGAGCGTCTAACTAAGGTGCGCCTGGAGGGAGAGCTTGGGTGAGGGCCAAGCTCTCATGTAGAGGCGTGCGGAGCTACAGAGGAGGCCACCGCCATCCATCTCGTAAAACCCTACCGCCCAAAACCCGACTTCTAGTTCTCAATGCAATTTTGTTTTTACTATACCAAATACTCAAAAAAACAAATTACACATTAACACTAATTGTACCAATTGATTCCATCCAAGGATATCCAATAATAACATGCATATCATTTATATCTATGGAACAAAGATAATAATGAAACACATATTTATCCATGGTGAGATTCAAATAATTAAAAATTTGAACCAGATCGCCCTCAACCTGTGTGTTTTGGATATGTTTTGTAGGAATTTGCAATATGTTAACTAATTGAAAATTGATAAAATTTTTATGGAAATGAGGTTTAATAGAAACAATTACATTTTATTTATGAATACATCCATGAACATGTAATATAGAGTTTCCACATGAAAATAAACCCTTGATGCTTGCTTTATTCTCACAAAAACATTGAAAACATGTTGATTTTAAATTCCAAATAAAATCACTTCTCGAACTCCATTTTGGATGATTTTTTTTTCTAAAATTGGTTATTTTTCAACAACTCAAATATGAAATTAGTTTCTACAAATTATTCTTTTAAATTTTCAGAATGTAATCTGAAGTGCACCACCACCTTTTTTTTCTTGAAAAATTTGCAAAAAGAAAAAACTATTCCTCTTTTGGCCAAAGAAAGAGCTCCAATACAAAATTTTATGTACCTCAGGTCCAAAAATAGAAGCATGCACAAGATATAAATAATAATATGAAAACAATCCTTTACTTTATTAATACCAAAATCCTTAAGGCATGGAAACACCTTACAATAGATCATTTTATGAAAGGAATCCACTCCTATTCACTTGCCTCTTCCTGGGGAAACCTCCTAATGAGATCATCTCTAATTAAAATAATCTCCAACACCCCTCATAAGGATGAATCCACCATTATTTATAAATAATTAATAAAACCCTAATCATAATAACCTCCTGACTACCTATTGGACCTTCGTTAATGCGGCCCATTACAGTTTTTCAATAAACATAACTACCATAGTGGGCCTTGTTTAATTGTATAGTGGACCTAGTCTATATTAAATTGAATTTCCCACACCATTATTACATTGGTATGGGCCCTTCTCCCCCCTATTACACTCCTAGGGTGAATCCCAAAATTCCACACCCCTTTGAAAAACATTGTCCTCAATGCTTGTTGTGAGGAGGTACAAGCATAAGCCGGGTTATATGGATAAGTGTTGAACACAATGATGAAGTAATAAAAATAAATAAGGTCCCATATAGAAGTGTTATCCACCATGTTAAAGTAGTCCAAGATCCACCATAAGCTTCATTCCAATGTAAAAGTGTTGAACATGACACCCAACTAATGACTATTGAGATCCATGAATGGTCAATCAATATGCTCCAAATACCCTCCAATGTCATGGGGATTCAAATAAAGAGAATCCTCAAAAATATCATCAACATAGTTTTAAAGTGTTGAGGATGAATCTGGAAGGAACAATACCACTGCAAAATATGCAAGATGAATACTAATAGTCATAACGGGCTCTTGATTTTCCTTAGTGATGTTTTCTACATAAGGTGGAGTAGAGTCATCCTATATAAGATGAAATTAATTTTCATGTCATAAATGACAACTATCCATATACCAATCATCACAATCATTCTCTAAATCATACAAGTCATATCTTTCTCAATTATATTCTTCCTCGATGCAAGGGTATGTGGTCCCAATAATATATGCCTCCTAATATTTAGTGATTGTCTCTTTAATATCTCACATTCCCTAAGACCATTCTTGGAGATATTTTTCTAACAATATTATCATATTTCCATTCTTCATGCACATGAGGGTTCAAGAGAAAAAAGATTCATAGGTTGTAGTGCGCGACATATCGATTGGAAGGAAAACATAAATTATTCCAAATGAAACCCTTGAAAATCCTCTATCCAATGGAACCAATCTAGTGGAAATATGACCACCTTGTCAAAATATATGAGCTCTATAGTCCATGCAGTCGTCATGAGAAAATCCTAAAATAGTTGATTTTAAATGAGTGATATTTTTGTCATCTATGGGATTACACAAGGAAGTTACTAGTAGAAATTAACACAATGTAATATATCTTTATATAGAAATATACACAAGAACACATATGAGAAGAGAATGAAGATACAGGTAATGGTGAGATCAACAACAACTATATTTTTGTTATGATCAATACCACAATGCATTTAAATTCATGATCTTATGTATTTATACCTTGATTCGGTTGGAAGGTATTTACAATTTCTTTAAATACTCTAGTCGATTGACTTCATGATGCAGGAGCATCTCCCATGTCAAGCGAGCCAGCGCGGAAGTGGAAGACAGCTGGAAGGTGTCCAACACAAATTTTTGAAGACCACCTTGAAACTGTTGCGTGGACATTAATGAGGAAATTTAATGAAGCACACTTATATATTGTAATCAGACCTCGAGCCATACACTCTCGTCTGAAGTAGATAGAGGCATTTATAGTAGTAAATGTAAGTAGGTAGAATTGAATATTAGATTAGACAGTTTAGAAGAAAAGAGGGAAAAAAAGATATAGACACCCTCATTGTGCATTGTAACATAGTTAGAAGCATTCTGAGCATTGAGAAAAGAAGCAGAGAGCTATGCAGAAACACCCATGTATAGTCATTTGGATTAATAGAAGAGTTTAATTTCAAATTCATGGCGTTGTGTTTATTCTCTGTGTATGTGTGTTGATTTATATGCTCATGAGTATTTACTTCCTGTTATACATTTGTTGTTATGTTGTGTATGTGATTTCATGTGTGATATTGAAGTCTGAAAGGAAGTAGAAGAAACGAGTTTAAATTGTTTCTCTTTCTGAGCAAGGATTCCTACAAGGAGTTTAGTTGAAGCCTTTCGCAAGGAGTGCGTTGACAGAAGGCTCGGATAGTTTAACTCTTGTTCTTGTTCACCCAGAAATGAAATTGGGTTATACGAGTTGTGCAAGGAGTGCGCAGGCTAAGGATAGTCTCAGTTGTGAATCTGAGCGAAGTATTGAAGGACTGTTGTTGCAGGTGTGCACAGAGTCGAAAGAACTCAACACTTAGAAGTGTTTGAGAACTTCCGCAAGGAGTGCGTGCAAGGACCCTCTTTGAGGTTGAGAGTGTGAGAAATCTCAAGAGGGATAAGGCTTTCAAGCTCGTCGAGAAGAAGCACAGGGAGTCTGTGTGTGGAGTGTTTGAACGGGTGCTGCAAAGTTATGCGCAAGAGGACCAATTTTCACAGAGGAATACTGGGTTCACCCGTAGAAGACATCCAAGAGGAAGAGATTGATGGTTAGGATCTTGAGGAGTGGATTTTTGAAATCCCATCAGCCGTTGGATATGCCAAAGAAGCAAGGAGGTTACGACAATGCTCAAAGTTCAAGCTCTAGGGGTCGTGAGTCGTTAGATCGTTGATCAGTTACCCATCAACCGTCTGATCTGACAGGAGTTGCATAGGGTTTAACCATCATGAGTAGATTAAGAACCCCAAGAGGCGTCGGGAGTCGAGAAATCGGAGTTGCTCAGGTCATGAGAGTTGGGACATCAAAAGTCTCAAAATTCCGATGAACGCAGAGCCATCCATCTGTTGGGACAGGTGGCAGGGACCGAGAGTCCATCGACATTTCATAACTTTAGGAGACAAGAATCCGAGACCGGTTGAATCCCAGAACAATGAAAGGATCACAGCCATAGGACCTCACGAAGGATACGTGTCGTGTGGTCATCCAGATCGAGAACATGGTCATCGGAGTTCAGGTAAGTGAGTGTTCATGGTTTTGTAAAGTGACGAAACTCGAGGGTTGACCTGAACCGTCCATCACTTGGGACATGTGTCAGAAATCCGAAGAGAGTTGAGGATCGACGTATCGGAGGTCCTGAGGACAGGATCCTCTTACAATTTGGAATCACAAAATGCGATATTCCGATAGGCTAAGGAAATAGTGAGGGGTCAAAGTGGAGTCGGTGACGTGGACAGGTGGCAACAATCAGAGCCATTGGGAAAAGTCCCAACAAGGAAGTCTTCTATCGTCGTTTGGGTCATCGGGATATCGGGGATCCCGGTGACAAGGTGTTTACGCATTTTGGAATCACAAAGTCCGAAAACCCGACAGGGAGGAAGGTGCCACCGTGGGACCAGTTGTCAGCAAGCCGAAGAGTCGAGATTCGAGAAATCGGGAATCTCGTGGACAAGTGTTTTCCATCATTTGAAATCCCGTAGCCCCAACGAGGGATAAGACTACAGTCACGGGAACAACGGTCATATGGGCCAGGAGCCTAGCTAGGAGAGCTAGCGCACAAAGAGTGTGTCGGGATTCGAGGGATCGTGAATCCTGAAGAGGGGTGTATTTCGACATTGGAAAGTCTGAAAACCTGACGGGAATATGATTGCGGTCGTATAAGAGGGGGTCGCATGGACAAAACGCAAAGCCTGAGGGATAAGACAACAGAGGAGCATATCGGGGATTGGGGATCGTTAAAACAAGTTGTTTGGACATTTCAAGTGCCAAATTTCTGATAGGAGGAACCCTGATAACAAAGTAAAATGACAACATTGATTTCCCGATAGAAGAAAGGGAGACCCAGTGTTTAGTTGTTGTGGGTGGAAAATTTCCCGATAGGGAAATAGAAGAACCGTTCAGTTCTTCGGGTCGAGGAAAGAGGAAGGATCCTATGAGAGGACGTGTCTGGGTGGCATGCCTGCGTCAAGTGGTATCAGAGCTTGAATCTTTCTTGTATATTTCAGGCAAGAGAAGTAGGGGATAAGAGAGCACTCTGATACACGTCAAGTGGTATCAGAGCAAGAAAAAATATTTTCTTTCTGTAGTAGAGAAGAAGGAAATTCACCATGCCACCGATAAGAAGAGATAGACAATCACCCGATCCAGAGGAGGAAAGTGAGATTCCCAGAGGTAGGGGTAGGCAAGTGCAGAATCCAGACATGGAGAGAGAAGTGCGTAATCTTCGTGCCAGAATGGAGGACATGGAGACATCACAAAGGAGAAAAGTTGATGAAGGAGATATCAGTGAGTCTGAAAATGAAGATGATCTTGGACATGGAGGAGAAGAAATCCCAGCGGAAGATGCAGCAAATGAATGCTTACTTAAAGCTGTTGCAAGAATGGGTGCAAAGGTGAAAATGGACATTTGAGTTTATGAGGGAAATCTGGATGTAGAAGAGCTTCTAGATTGGATTAGAGCTCTGGACACCTATTTTGATTATGAAGATATTGAAGAGGACAAGAAATTCAGGCATGCCGTCACAAGATTGAAAGGACATGAAACCTTGTGGTGGGATGAACTACAAGCGGATAGGCGCTGCCAAGGCAAGCAAAAAATTAAGAGCTGGGACAGGATGATTGCAAAGATGAAGGCAAAATTCATTCCCAGGGACTATCAAATTTATCTGTTCAGGAGGATGCAGAACCTGAGACAAAAGATGATGATAGTGAAGGAATATACTGAGGAATTTTACAGGTTGAATATCAGGGCAGGTCATCGCGAAAGCAATGACAAAAAAGTGGCTAGGTATATGAATGGCCTGAGATATGAGATTCAGGATGAGATAAGTATGGAAACCATCCGAACATTAGAGGATTCTTATCAAATGGATTTGAAGGAGGAAGAGAAGCTGAGACGAAAGCAAAGCCAGAGGGGCCGAAGCAGAAGTCAGCCCAGAGGCAAAGTAGTTGCCTAGGAAAGAACCTAGAAGCCCAGGGACGACTGGAAGAAAACTCAGACTCAGATAGAGAGAGGTGGAAGTTCACAGCGAGGGAAATACGCAGAACAGAGAGGAAAACATACTGAGTAGAGAGGAGGATATGTTGATAATAATAGGTTTCCTCATACCAGAGGTAGAGGAAGAGGAAGAGGTGGAGTAATCACATGCTTCACATGTGGAAAAAATGGGCACAAATCATTCGAGTGTCCAGAGAAAAATAAAGATGGACGAAAGACTCACATCGCCGAGGCACAGAGGCAAGAAGTTGAGGCAGAAGATGTTGAAGGAGAAAGATCGCTAGTGATGCAAAAAGTCATTTTGACACTAGAGAAAGAAGTGGAAAGTTCAGTCCAAAGGACCAAACTTTTCAGAACAGCTTGCAAGACCAAGGGTTGGGCATGCAAGGTCATTATGGACAGCAGTAGCACTGGCAATCTCGTTTCAATCGAGATGGTAGAAAAGATGGAGCTGGAGACGACTAATCATCCAAATCCATATAATGTTTCGTGGCTACAAAAGGGACATCAGGTAAATGTCACCAAATAGTGCTTAGTTGAATTCAAAATAGGAGGATATAATGATAAGATTTTGTGTGATGTTATTCCTATGGATGTTTGTCATCTATTGTTGGGTAGACCGTGGCAATATGATAGAAATGTGATTCATGATGGGAGGATGAACACATACACCCTAGAAAAGAACGAGAGAACTCATATGTTGCTTCCAATAAAGGATAAGGAGGTGAAGTCGGAAGTAAGCAACACTGTACTTCTCATGAGTCGGAAGGAACTCCTTACAGAGGTTAAGAAGAAGGAGGACCCATAGTTCATTGTGGTCAGAAAATCGAAGATTGTTCTGACTAGCACAAGAGTGGACAATTTGCCAGAAGAAGTTCAGGAACTAATGGAAGAGTTCGCTGATATTTTAGTGGACGAATTACCTCGTTCGTTGCCACCAATGAGAAGTGTCAGTCATCATATCGATCTCATACCAGGAGCCAGTTTGCCAAACAAAGCCATGTACAGATTGACACCACAGGAGAATGAAGAAGTTAAAAGACAATTCCATGATTTGTTGGACAAAGGTTTGGTCAGGGAAAGCTTGAGTCCGTGTGTTGTTCCAACGGTACTCAGTCCAAAGAAAGATGGAGGCTGGAGGATGTGCATTGATTCAAGAGCCATTAACAAGATAACCATCAGGTACAGATTTCCATTACCGAGGATGGATGATCTGATGGATTGCTTAAGTGGAGATTTTTTTTTTTCAAAGATTGATTTGAAGAGTGGATATCACCAGATTCGCATGAGAGAAGGTGATGAAAGGAAAACAACATTCAAGACAAACAAAGGTTTGTATGAATGTCTTGTTATGTCGTTTGGCTTAACAAATGCGCCACGTACCTTCATGAGGTTGATGAACGAAGTCCTGAAGGAGTTCATCGAAAAATTTGTTATCGTATATCTGGATGATATATTGATTTTCAGTAAAATGGAGGCTGAACATCTGAAGCATTTAGCCATTGTGATCAAGAGATTACAGCAAGAGAAGCTGTTGATAAACATAAATAAGTCCTCATTCATGAAGACAAAGCTCATTTATTTGGGGTTTGTTATTTCAACGAATGAGTTGAAGATGGATCCAGATAAGGTGGAGGTAATTAAGAATTGGCCATCACCGAGAAACATATTTGAAGTGAGAAGTTTTAACGGTTTGGCTAGTTTCTACTGAAAATTCATCAGGAATTTCAGTGGAATTAGCGCAACAATAATGGATACAGTGAAGAAAAGACATAAATCTTTTCATTGGACTGAAGAGGCTGAGAAGAGTTTCAATTTGTTGAAACGAAAGATTATGGAACAACCAATTTTGGTGTTGCCAGATTTTCAAAAGACATTTGAGGTGAAATGTGATGCAAGCGGGCTTGCAATAGGAGCAGTCTCAAGTCAAGATGACATACCAATTGCATATTTCAGCGAGAAGTTGAATGAAGTGAAGGTGAAGTATTCCACGTATGATAAGGAATTTTATGTCATCATTCAGGCATTGAAGAAATGGAGGCACTATTTGATTCCGAAGGAATTTGTTTTATATAGTGATAACCATGCATTGCAGTTTATGACTCAACAGGAAAAGTTGAATGAGAGGCATGTTAAGTGGGTTGAATACATGCAGAATTTCACTTTTGTAATAAAACATATTTCCGGTACTGCTAACAAAGTTGTTGATGCTTTGGGCAGGAAGTGTTTGCTGTTGCAGGAGTTCAAAGTCAAGACGTTAGGTTTTGATGATCTCAGAGACATGTACGCAGATGACCCAGACTTTAAGGAAGCGTATGAAGCAGTTGAGAATCCAATTCTCAGAGATAACAACAAATGGGACGAATACATGATCCAAGAAGGATTGTTGTTTAAGGGAAATCAACTATGTATTTCGAATTGCTCCATGAGGGAGAATCTGCTAAAGGAGAAACACAATGGAGGATTGGTCGGACACTTTGGTCATGTTAAGACATTCGCGAAGCTGAGTGAGTCATACTTTTGGCCAGGGATGCGATTAGAGGTCAAGAGGTTTGTAAACCGATGTAGAATTTGCCAGCATTCAA
Source organism: Picea glauca (assembly GCA_000966675.3). Taxonomy (NCBI): domain Eukaryota; kingdom Viridiplantae; phylum Streptophyta; class Pinopsida; order Pinales; family Pinaceae; genus Picea; species Picea glauca. Next base: position 387,384 of record JZKD02S0014472.1, read on the forward strand.
AGGGAAGGAAGCAAAATGCGGGTTTTTATCAACCATTGCCCATACCTGAGAAGCCGTGGGATGAAATTAGCATGGATTTCATATTGGGATTACCAAGGACGCAAAGAGGATTTGATTCGATCTTTGTGGTAGTGGATATATTTTCCAAGATGGCACATTTTATCCCATGTCAGAAAACCAGTGACGCTACGCACATCGCGAATCTGTTTTTCAAAGAAGTCATTCGACTTCACGGCTTACCAAGGAGTATTGTTTTGGACAGAGATACAAATTTCTTAGGACACTTTTGGAGGACATTATGGAAAAAGATGGGGACTAACTTGTTGTTTAGTTCAGCTTATCATCCTCAGACGGATGGACAGGCAGAAGTGGTGAACAAAAGTCTGGGAGACTTGCTGAGGAGCCTGGTGGCGGAGCACCACAGCAGTTGGGACAATACATTTCCGCAAGCAGCATTTGTGTATAATGATTCAGTGAATCGGAGCACAGGCCAAAGTCCATTCCAGATTGTATATGGCATGTAGCCGAGAGAAATTTCTAAATTGAGAGATTCGGAACAGACTGCTACTAGGAGTGCTAGTGCAGAAGAATTCGCGGAGGCGATGAAAGAACTTCACAGCCGGGTGAAGGAGTGACTGCAGAATTCAAGTCAGGAGTATAAGCGGAGAGCAGATCAACATTGAAGACAACTTCAATTTGAGGTAGGTGACTTGATTCTAGCACACTTGAGAAGAGAAAGGTTCCCGAGAGGAACATACAATAAATTGAAGATGAAGAAAATCGGACCATGCAAGGTCTTGAAGAAAATTGGAGAGAATGCTTATGAAATTGAATGACCCGATGGGATCAGAATTTCTTCGATATTCAATGTCTCAGGTTTATACCCATATAAACTTCAGGAGACAGAAAAAAGTGATGAACAACCAGAGGTTCAGTGGAAAAAGTAGATTCCAGTTGCAGAAAAGCCACAGATGGAGTGCATACTGGACAAGAGAGTCAGTAAGAAGACCAGAAGGAAAGAATATTTTGAATATTTGGTCAAGTGGAAGGGCCACCCAGTTGAAGATGCCAGCTAGGAGACTGAAGCAGAGATTCTGAAGCATGGATAGACCATGCAGGATCTCATGGATAGGAGCCCATGAAAATTTTCAAGTGAGGGAGTATGATGCAGGAGCACCTCCCATGTCAAGCGATCCAGTGCGGAAGAAGAAGACAGTTGGAAGCCGTCTAGCACAAATTTTTGAAGACCACCTTGAAACTGTTGCACGAACATTAATGAGGAAATTTAATGAAGCACACTTATATATTGTAATCAGACCTCGAGCCATACGCTCTCGTCTGAAGTAGATAGAGGAATTTATAGTAGTAAATGTAAGTAGGTAGAATTGAATATTAGATTAGAAAGTTTAGAAGAAAAGAGGGAAAAACGGATATAGACACCCTCATTGTGCATTGTAACATAGTTAGAAGCATTATGAGCATTGAGAAGAGAAGCAAAGAGCTGTGCAGAAACACCCATGTATAGTCATTTGGATTAATAGAAGAGTTTAATTCCAAATTCATGGCGTTGTGTTTATTCTCTGTGTATGTGTGTTGATTTATATGCTCATGAGTATTTACTTCCTGTTATACATTTGTTGTTATGTTGTGTATCTAATTTCATGTGTGAGATTGAAGTCTAAAAGGAAGTAGAATAAACGAGTTTAAGTTGTTTCTCTTTCTGAGCAAGGATTCCTGCAAGGAGTGCAGTTGAAGCCGTCTGCAAGGAGTGCGTTGACAGAAGGCTCGGATAGTTTAACTCTTGTTCTCGTTCACCCAGAAGTGAAATTGGGTTATACGAGTCGTGAAAGGAGTGTGCAGGCTAAGGAGAGTCTCAGTTGTGAATCTGAGTGAAGTATTGAAGGAATTTTACTGCAGGTGTGTGCAGAGTCGAAAGAAATAAACACTTAGAAGTGTTTGAGAACTGCCGCAAGGAGTGCTTCCAAGGACCCTCTTTGAGGTTGAGAGTGTGAGAAAGCTCAAGAGGGATAAGGCTTTCAATCTCGTCGAGAGGAAGCACAGGGAGTCTATGCATGGAGTGTTTGAATAGGTGTTGCAAAGTTACACACAGGAGGACCAGTTTTCACAGAGGAATATTGGGTTCACCCGTAGAAGACATCCAAGAGGAAGAGATTGACGGTTAGGATCTTGAGGAGTGGATTTGTGAAATCCCGTCAGCCATTGGATCTGCCAAAGAAGTGAGGAGGTTACGACCGTGCTCGGAGTTCAAGCTCTAGGGGTCGTGAGCCGTTGGATCACTGATCAGTTACCCGTCAGTTGTCTGATCTGATAGAAGTTTCATAGGGTTTAACCCTCATGAGAAGATTAAGAACCCCAAGAGGCATCGGGAGTCAGGAAATCAGAGTTCCTGAGGTCGTGAGAGTTGGGAAATCAAAAGTCTCGAAATTCCGACGAGCGCAGAGCCGTCCATCTGTTGGGACAAGTGGCAGGGACTGAGAGTCCATCGACATTTCAGAACTTCAGGAGACAAGAATCCGAGACCGGTTGAATCCCAGAACAACGAAAGGATCACAACCGTAGGACCTTAGGGAGGATACGTGTCGTGTGGTCGTCCAGATTGGGAACGTGGTCATCGAAGTTCAGGTAAGTGAGTGTTCATGGTTTTGTAAAGTGACGAAACCCGAGGGTTGACCTGAACCGTCCATCACTTGGGATGCGTGTCAGAAATCCGAAGAGAGTCGAGGATCGATGTATCGAAGGTCCTAAGGACAGGATCCTCTTACAACTTGGAATTGTGAAACGTGATATCCCGATAGGCTAAGGAAATAGTGTGGGGCCACAGCGGAGTCGGTGACGTGGACAGGTGGCAGCAATCGGAGCCATCGGGAAAAGTCTCGACAAGGAAGTCGTCTATCGGTGTTTTGGTTATCGGGATATCGGGGATCCTAGTGACAAGATGTTTACGCATTTTGGAATCACAAAGTCCGAAAACCCGACAAGGAGGAAGGTGCCACCGTGGGACTAGCTGTCAGCAAGACAGAGAGTCAGGATTCGAGAAATTGGAAATCCCCTGGACAAGTGTTTTCCATCATTTGAAATCCCATAGCCCCGACGAGGGATAAGACTGCGGTCACGAGAACAACGGTCATATGGGCCAGGAGCCTAGCCAGGTGAGCTAGCACGCAAAGAGTGCATCGGGATTTGGGGGATCGCGAATCCTGAGGAGGGGTGTATTTCGACATTGGAAACTCCAAAACCCCGACAAGAATATGACTGCGGTCGTATAAGAGGGGTTCGCGTGGAAAAAACGTAGAGCCTAAGGGATAAGACAACAAAGGAGCATATCGGGGATCGGGGATCAGTAAAACAAGTTGTTTGGACATTTCAAGTGCCAAATTTCCGATAGGAGGAACCCCGATAACAAAGTAAAAGACCAGCATTGATTTCCCGATAGAAGAAAGGGAGACCCAGTGTTTAGTTGTTGTGGGTGGAAAATTTCTCGATAGAGAAATAGAAGAACCGTTCAGTTCTTCGGGCCGAGGAAAGAGGAAGGATCCTGTGAGCGGAAGTGCCTGGGTGGCACGCCTGCGTCACTTCACCCAATGGTAGATTGATTTACATTGCATGTTTGAATTACTTCCATAGTATAACATTACACTAGGTCAATTGGTGGGCGTAGTCGATAGAGTTTATTAGGCCCTCCAACATCACCCCCCCCACAGCCAAATCCTTCTTTGTCCCAAAGAAGAGGGAGATTTGGAATTACAATTATAATTTTTGGAATGTACCAACTTTTAAAAAATTGAATATGTGAAATGATTCAATCTGGATCCTTCATGGTGAAATGGGTGGACTAGGATGGGTTCTTTCTCAGTGGTCGACTCTAGTTGAAAAAAATTCTCTATCACCATTCTCATTGCATGATTCTTAGTGCTCTGGTGGTCTACTGGCTAGAAGAATGGATCGATCACCCCTCTCCACAAAAATAAGGTTATTATTCAATACCATAAATAATAAATAAATAAAATTTCCACTCCATTATAACACCATGCATTTATCAAACCATTATTTATTATTGACTCTTTACAATTTGAGGACATCCCTGAACCCTCAAAAAAACCACATGGAAGTCTCAAGTAGACCCACCTTGCAATGGTTCTTCACATTGTACTATATTCATTAATTTGTAAAATATTTGAGGTTTGATATGGTATCTCCTTTATTGATCATTATAGAATATTTGAAATCTATGGTAGATGGTTGCTTAGGGTTCTGTATTTATTTAGGAATCATTGGATAATACAATTCAAAAATTATTGGACTCTCACAGGGAGACCTTCAATTCCTACAATGCATGTTAGTTACTCTTACCGAATTCTTGAAGAACGTTGTTCGAGTATATGGTTTTTGTTTTCATTATAGATAGTGGTGATTTGTGAGAGAGAAATATTGCATTTCCAAGTTTCAATGGATATTTGGGATAATAATTCAAACTTTCTTAGTTTTTAATTTTCTTTTGGATATTTTAGGCATGATAGTAGGATAAACAAGAAAATTTTTAGTTCTTGTTGTGTTTTTGAGTCATTTATCATAATATTTAAAAAACAGTTCTTCTTGTAAGTTTTTGGTATGTTTTTTCTAGTTTTTGTATGATTTTGGTTGCACCATTTGAAATTTTTTTATCACCTTTGAAATTTCATCATATAAAAGATTTCTACAAAAGAGGAAGAATATTTTTGGATATTTTCATACTTTCCTATTTCATTTGACCGACATTTCCTATTTTTTAGTGCTTATGATGTTATAATTAATGCTTACATTGTTAAATTTAGAGTTTTTATTAAGTTCTTTTCTATTTACTAGAGTATAACAACATAAATAGGATCACTAAAAAAAAAACAATCACAAGGTACACAAAATTTTGTCTTGACAAATCCCCATGGGGGAGAAAACCCAACAAAAAATTTCCTCAATAATAGATTTTCAATACAATGCCAAGACTTAAGACACAACCACCAAGAAAATCCTAGAACTGAGCATGCTCTTCTCTCTCCTTCTTCTTGCAACTGTAGCGAGCTTCAAAAGATGCACACTAGAAGTGTGAGTGAGTGAAAAAAAGAGGTTCCCTACTCACTTATAAATACTAGTTTAGGAGGCTCTAGGGTCATGTCTCTTCATCAAGTAGGGTCGACTTCTTCCAATAGTGGTTAAAACCACCTTATTAAACCCCATGGGTCGGATTTACAAACACCACCATATAGCTATGGTTTGACCAATCCAAAAAAAGGCATTTCGTCTTATACAAGACCCTACATGATCAATCCACAAAAGGGGATTTTATCTATAAGATAATAACTCAATTATAATTAGAATATTCTTCAAAGTTACAATATTTCAACACTCCCCCTTAACGAGAAGGGTATTCTACTAACATAACCCAATAAAACATCATCAGGAGAGAGAGAGAGAGAGGGCAACAACACCATCAAATTCTGGAACACTGATTGGCATATCTACAAATCATAAAAAAAACTGTTCATCATCAATAACATCATTGTTCACAACATGGAGCTGGAGTAGTATCATCATCATCATATGCATCAACATCAATTAACATAACAATAAAGAAAAAATATCACCAACCCGGGGATGGTACACCAACATCAACAACATGAAGCTAATACAACAACATCATCAACAACACGAGGATGAAACAATAACATCATCAGCATGAAGCTGAGAAAAAAAAAATCATAATATGGGAACAAAATGGGGTAGGTGCAACAACAACATTTTGTGGTACTCAGATAGACCATCCTTTCCAGACCTTCATGATCTTCCCAAGAATCATAAGATTCCCTAGGATATAAAAATCCCAATGAAGCTACCACATAGTACTTTGACAGACCGACCTTACCAGACCTTCGAGATCTTTCCAGGAATCGAAATATTCCCTAGGATATAAAATCCTAACTGAGATACCATTATTAAACAAAGCTAGAATATACATACATACATACTCTAACAGACCATCCTAAACAGACCTTTGAGATATGTCTAGGGATGATCAATCCTGGATATAAAATCCTAACAGAGCTACATGATGTTGGTCAGGATACCATAGTATCATCAACATCACTCCCCCTTTCGAGGGAGGTCCTTTCAGACAACACCATTCTTATCTCAGAAGTACTCAAACTTCACATGAGACAGAGGCTTGGTGAACACATCTGCATCCTGCTCATATCTGCCAACATATTGGAGCTTTACAACTCCCCTCTACACCATATCACGAATGTAGTGATACTGGATATCTACGTGCTTCGACTTATCCTAGAACACTGGGTTTTCCATCATATTTATGACACTCTCATTATCACATAGAATCACGTTGGCTTCCATCTCTATATCGAATAGACTTGTCAACAACTTCCAAAGCCATATGGGTTCACAACTGGTGGAACATGCTACAATGTATTCTGCTTCTGTCGTGATGAGAGAAATACCAGATTGCTTCCTTCTTTGCCATGAATTCATGGCTAACCCTAGACTAAAACAACATCCTGAAGTTCTCTTTCTATCAAAATCACTTCTAGCCCAATCTGAATCAATATAACCATAAAGTTTGAAGTCATTATCTCCAGTATAACAAAGACCATAAAACAAAGTACCCTTATGGTATCTCATCACATGTTTTTCATCTACAAGGTGAACATGTTTGGGGTCTACCAAATACTAACTCAAGTTGTTCATAACAAAGAATATATATGGCTTGGTATTCATTAGATACATCAATGATCCAATAATCTGTCTGTATAGAGTGGCATCAACCAACTCTGACGAGGTATCAACCAGGAGCTTCAACATTGTTTCCATGTGTGTGTTCATGGATTTACATTCCAACATGTCAAATTTATTTAGTATTTAAACTGCATACTTCCCTTGTTTAAGGAATATATTCTCTGGGCTCTGTAAAACTTCAATACCTAAGAAATAATGCATCATGCCTAGGTATTTCATCTTGAACTCTGTAGCGAGCTTCTGCTTGCAATCTGTGATGATATTTTCTTGTCTAGTTAAGAAGAAGTCATCCACATAAAGTACAAATATAACTGGATCATCATTCATAACCTTGAAGTAAAGGTTAGAATCAACTTTACTCTTGGTAAATCCCAGGCTTGTCAGGAAACTACAAATTCTTCCATATCAAGCTTTAGGATCTTGCTTCAACCTGTACAGAGATTTATTTAACCTGCAGACATGATTCTTTCTATCTTCAACTTCGAACCAAATTTATACATCACATTGTACCAACCTCATGCACTTGCTCAACTACAACTTAATCTACACAATCATGTGCTATCTCTATGTGCTTTCTGCAAGGCACTATATGTCTCACTACCTGAGAGTATGTCCTCTACTCTCTCTGCAACTGTTTCTTTTGGATCCGAGACTATGCACCTGCAACTGCTATTTATGAAGATGATAATGAATTTCTCTATTCTTACTGTAGTTGTTAAACTCTGAGAGTAGCTCCTCTATTCTATCATGGCAACAATTTCATTTGAGAGTGGCTCAATAACTAATACTAAAGGTATCTTTTCCTCTTTCATGGAGGTAACTTAATCTCAAATAAAGGGAAGGATCTCTCTGAATCTCATACTGTATCAGAATCATGGTTGTTATGGTTGTCTTCACGAATATTGCAACTATTTCTTCGATTAATGGAGTAAGTGTCTCGTCGTAATATTCTCCCTCTTCTTGGGATAATCCTTTGGAAAAAAAATAGGCTTTGTACATCTTCATATTTTTATGTGGAACATGCTTGATCTATTAATCTAGAAGCTACCATTGACTTCCTTCCTAGTCTCAAGGAAAAATCGGTATCCCAGTCCTTCTGGCTGGATTCTTCCTCTGTCACTGAAACAAGGGACTCTTCCTAGGAGATTTCATGTCTCCTAGAAGTCTCTGAAGCTACAATATAGTCTTTTTAAATCATGGCATCTATCTACCAGTCCTAGAAGATGTCTCTTTTTTCTATCTGATGCTTTCTAAGATCAATCTTACTCTGAGTTTTTATTTCTTCTGAGTCTACAAAAACTTCATAGTTTTTACACAAGACGCTTGGTGTTGAATCCTAAGTCTTAATATGAAAGTTTGAGTCAAAATTCAAATGATTTTTTCTTCCTATGAAGGTGGCTTCATTATCCATTGACCAAGTCTATTGTGAGTTCTATTCTAATGTTCGGTCATATTTGGAGCCTTCTTCTCATTACAATCAATCTTCGTATGAGATACTTTTTATCTCAAAATTTTCTTCTTCTTCATCTTATTTGGTATATGAATGTATATGATCATGTATACAACTTGGATAGTATGCACCATGTATCATCTAGGATGTTTCCTCTTGCAATCGTCATTATAGCTTCCTCAGGGTTATCACCTGTGACCTGCCCAGAACATGAACAAGAAGGGAGAAACAATAGACAAGTATCATACTCTTTACACTAATAATAAAAACAATAGCGAGAAAAATTTGTCACAGTATCTCCTTCATTACTATCACTTGTGACCTACCTAAAACAATTGTCAAAAGTAAGAAGTAAAATAATAAGAAATGAGAAATACTCTTCTAGTGTTGTGATCAATCATTCCTCCATGGTAACCTGGAACCAAAACAAGTTTCTCCTATAGGATATGTTGGTTATAAATGGTAAGTGATTATAATAATCATAATGATCACATGCTACCAAGTATAAAACGTTTTAAAGATTGCTTATCTCAACTATAGTTTTAATTATAATGAGGTAGTTTATCAAACTTGACATGTGCAAATTTGAATCTTATCAACTTAATCAATCAAACCTGGAACCTGGAGTCTTTTTCCTCACGAATGACTATTGTTTATTTTCTTATGAGTCTCCTTCGCTTAAGATGACAACTATTCTCTTCAACCTGTCCTTTGTACTGCGATAATATGTTTTCTTGACAAAAATCTAAGTTAGAGAATAAACTCTATAATCTCATCTTTAATCAATCTAATACCTTGAATTTAATTTTGACCAATGGTTCATACGATGTTCATAACTTCAAAATACAACCTATATGTTCATAATGTCATAAAAAATAGATGCATATCAAAATAATAAAACCTCGGGTGCATTATTCCTCTAAATGTGTTGGATCTAAGATCCCTTCTCCTGCAAATACCCTTAAAAACTAATAGTTTTAAGAATATGTAAGTGCATACCTGTGATAGTATTGGCAGGTAGTGGCACCATTTGACAACAGTGACAATAAATAACAAGCTTTTAAAACGTCAAAGGTGTTGCAACTGATACTACAACTGCAACTTACGGTTTTATGAGGAAACCCTAATTTTTCAAACTTCAAATTTTGGAATTTTGATCGAGGGACTTGATGCACTGGGATGATGTGTGTTTGTTTGAGTTTTCTATTTCATAAAATTCCAAGTTTTACCCATTGAAACTTCACCTATGGAAATCTAGATTGCTACTTCTGGTACTAGTTCTCGTTTCTTGGTTTTCTAGTACCAGTCAAAACTAGGGTTTGAATTTTTGGAGGCTCTGGCCACTGAAACGGTGCACTCAAGATTCCAAATGATGCACTAAGGTAGGTTACACTTCCCTAGATGGTTTTTAGTAAGAAATTCCTTTCCAATGAAAATCCCTAATTTTCTTGTAAGACAACAATTACTTTTTTGGATAACTAGTGAAAGGTGATCTATTCAGTCAAGCTCTGATACCATGTTAAATTTAGAGTTGTTATTAATTTATTTTCTATTTACTAGAGTATAAAAACATAAGTAGCATCACTGAAAGAAATACAATCACAAGGTATACAACATTTTATCCTGGGAAACCCTCATGGGGGCCAAAATCTAACAAAATCTTCCTCAATAATAGATTGTCAATACAATGCCAAGACTTAAGACAAAACCACCAAGAAAATACGAGGAATAACCATGCTCCTCTCTCTCCTTCTTCTTTCAATTGCGACTACGTTCAAAATATGTTCACTAGAAGTGTGAGTGAGTTAAGAAATGAGGCGCCATCCTCACTTATAAATACTAGTTGAGGATGCGCTAGGGTTATGTCTCTTCATCAAGTAGGGTCAACTTCTTCCAATAGTGGTTAAAACCACTTTATTAAACTCCAGGGACCGACTTTACAAACACCACCATATAACTATAGTTTGACCAATCCAAAAAAGGGGATTTGGTATTATACAAGACCCTACATGATCAATCCATAAAAGGGGATTTGATCTATAAGATAATAACTCAATTATAATTAGAATATTCTTCGAAGTTACAATATTTCAACATACATTAGAGATTGGTTTGGGTTTGCTAGATATGGTTGGTTGTGGAAGATCTTATCCAACTATCAGATCTTATTTATGTGTGTGGTTGAGCGTTTCCCTCATGAGTTTGTGAGGATGTTGAGGGAAAACTTCTTGTATAAATATGTGCTTGATTAATTAATCAAATATATAGAATTTTGTGTGCATTCTAGTTTTCTAAGCTCGTATCAGAGTTAGTTCTGGTGTAACTACCTCATGGGAGGGATAGGAATATGTAAGAGATTGGGAACTGATCCTCTATATATATGTAGCATAGGAGAGTGTTGAATTTTTGAATGTTATGTGTGTTTTGTATGTCTGTGAGAATAGATTTATTTTGTGAGTATGTTTTGTTTTGTCTCTTGTGAGGAGTGTCGACCTGTGATTTGTTGTGAGATTTTGTTTTCTAGCAGCTAAGTATTGATCGTGACACTGCAAATAGAGAGAGAAAAGACGAACCATCATTTAGGAGGGGTCTCGTTGGTTACCCACAAGAGTCATTACTACTATTCAAGAGGAGCCACCATTGATGAAGACTGGAGTTGCCATTGCCCCAATCAAAGAAGAATTTACCTTCATGAACTATTGTATTAATTAGAATAGCCACCTCTCATGTTGTTGCATCATTTCTACTTAATTTATTAGAGGTTTCCAATCCTATGGTGAAAGTGGAGAAGATTGTCATCTGTCCTATAAATCTAAAATTATGTTCAATTTTTTTCTATATATGCATGATTTAATCTGCATAGAGACGCCTACCTATAACTTGTATTTGTGAATTTCGAAGGAGAGGAGAGTGTAGGTTCCACACCCATCAATTCATCGATTTTTTTTTTAAGATTAATCATTTTTTCCAGCTTTGTGTAATGCAACGAGAAATTCGTTTTGATAAGATAACAATGTTAGAAGCATGTTTCATAGAGAACTATGCCTTTGATGAGTATGTTGTTTTATTGGGTGTTTAGTTTGAAGAGTTTGCGTAACAAAATAAAGACCACTCATAGAATAGAGTAACACAATTTAAGGTGATGTGTCTGTAAGCCCCTCCTGATACACAATCCGTTATGGCTTGTGGTCCCTGTAGGATGAGGTGACCCAAGAACAATGAATATTGGTTATGTGTACAGTTTGTGATCATTGTGTGTGTGAAGAGGTCACTTTGTAATATTGAATTCTGAATACATTCCATATTGATACTACCTTCCTAGAAAAATGGTGAATACAACAATAGACCATGTACTTTGACAGATGGAAGTAATACAAAATCGATTTATTTCCTATATAATTGGTGAATACAATGGTAGACCATGTATTTCAATAGATGGATGTATGTCAATAGAATGGATAGTAGTCCGGTCATTACAAATACTTCATCGATGGTCGGAATAAATTGTATTTTCAATGGATTAAGTGGTATCTCGAATGAATGGGAGAGAAATAGTGTAGTCTACGAGAGTTCAAAAGTGGATAGAGGTGCTAATGAAGACCATACCAGACAAAGATCAAATTTCGGAAAATATTTTCGTAAAATGTGTTTATTTGATTTCATTATCATTCTTATGATGTAAGCATTAAGGGAGGTTCTTATAATTAGTGCTTACATTAGATATTGGTTTGGTTTTGTTAGATCTGGTTGTTTGTGGAAGATCTTATCCAACTATCGAATCCTATTTATGTGTGTGTGATTGAGATATTCCCTCGTGAATTTGTTAGATTGTTGAAAAAAAAAGTCTTGTATAAATATATCCTTTATTTATTAATAAAATATATAGAATTTTATGTGCATGATATTTTGCTAAGTTATTCTACGTAGTGTAAAGATAAACTCTTGTATAAATGTCCTTTATTTATTAATAAAATATATAGAATTTTATGTCCATGATATTTTGCTAAGTTATTCTACGTAGTGTAAAGATGATGCCTAAAGTCCCAATATGTTTGGTTTTCTAATCAATTTTTACTAGTGTATTTTGATTTTTTTGATTTTTTTGGTAAAGTTATCTTGCTTTGTTGACAATATTTTAGATTAAGTATTTGAAATGAAACCAACATGAAAAGAATGAGAAAATTTTGATCCTACATATTTCTAGTCGCATTTTCTAATCAATCCCATGGAAATTTGTGTCCGTTATTAAATGATTTCCAAATATTGTAATCCTTTTTTTTTGGTAATCTGACTAATAAATATTAAGGTATAATGGGAGAATTACAGGTGTTTTGTTGTGGGCCTTCCACTTGGAAAAACCGGAACAACAAGAAGTTTTGTTGTGGGCCTGCCACTTGGAAGACCGGAACAACAACAAAAAAAATGCTTCTTGGGGTTGACTATCTAGGATATATCAAAAATTAAACTGCCATCATGTGTACAATGTTTATCAGAAACTTTATCGTAACTACTAATTATGTTTCTATCTCTTGTTTAAAGATTGGCACCCCGGTAACCCATTATGTAGTTATATTTAGTTGTTTCTTTCTCGATTAAAATATTTAGGTGTTAGGGTTTTGTTCTTGTAAATTATGCTAGTATAATGCTTATATGAAACATGTTATTCCCTATCCAAAGCATTGCTTTATCATCTTCTCATTTCTTTTCCACTTTTAAATCTATGAGAGGTACACATTTACTTATTTTGTTATGGATACACATTACGTTTATAATCCAATTACTTGACATTTTTTCATACTATAGTTTTAGATTTTATAATTGAGGTGTTCCATTTAGGATGATAAGCTCCATCGTAGAACTATTTTTTTTCCCTATTATCCCTTTTTCTAATGATTCTGGCATGTTTATTGTAAAAATTAAATGGCGAACTTTTTCACGTGTATGTTTTCATGGATTTCATTATACTTGTCTTAAGAAGAGGGTACATTTGGGAATTTTAGGTATTTTCCCATGTGTTAAACTTATTGTCCGTTGGTCTTGATAATGGCAAGAAAATTGTTGCATACATTGCAATAAAGAAATTATCAATGGTCTCTTTGTCTTGTGTCTTGTGTGTGCTTTAGCTTAAAGCATATTTTGACACTTTTGAATAAACAAGAGGTAATTTATCGATACATATTTTAAATCAAGAAAAAAAAGAGATAATAACATAAAATCTACAAAGATACTATTGTATATGGGTAAAATCATGAATCTAGGTAACATTTTCATGAGAATATGGTCGCAAAAATTTCTAATGGAACATTTTCGTCCCAATTCTTGATTTTTTTGACCGAAATTTAAATCTAACGGAACCCTTGAAAAATATAACATAAAATTTAAATCGAACACAAATTTTTCGTTAAAGTTAACTTTCAGCCGAAAAAAGCTAACTTTTAGCAGAACTATCAGTATATTAATAATGCAAAGAAAATTATAATGTCCACTTGGCTCTTAAGGTGGGGTGGCCTTCCACTGAGTAGAGCTCCAAATATAGAACACAAGACAAACATTTTGCAATCTCCGATCTCTTTAAACAAATTTTCTATAGAAACAACCTTAACCACTTGTGGTCTTGTCACTAATGGGTACCAACTAACTAGTAGGCATTATAAAGTGGACCCTTTTACATTGAACAACTATCCATTGTTATCCAATGGGCCTTATTCAAAGAGTGTGGATACATAGAAGAGTTAAATAACTTGTATGTAGCCTAAAGAATGGAGGTTATGATAGGATCCTAACATTCTCCCCCTTAAAAATAATGTTTTCCTTAAGTTTGTAGATGAGGAAATTATTGCAGGATCATGGTTTGTTCCCATGAGGAATGTCTTTCCACTAGATCTATACTTCATAAATTGTGCACTAGCATAATTGGTGCTCTCTAGTATCTAATACGACTAATGGTTGAAGACAAATTGATCCTTCTTTATCGAGTTCTGATAAGCTAGCTTTCACCTTGCACTTTGATCCCATCATATTTTTTAGACAAGACACATGCAATACTAGATGAAACTTGGAGTGGGTTGGCAGAGCTAGTTTGTAGCTGGCAAATTGTCCAATTCACTAGATGATCTCATAGGGTCCATAGAACTTGGGTGTTAATTTCTGAGGTGTTTTTTCTTTGAAAGATGTTTATTTATAGGCTTGAAGTTAAAGAAACACCTAATCCCATGCTACAAAAGAACATTATAAGTGATGCCACTTTACTTGTTGCTTCATTATGTTTTGATCCATAACCATTTTTTCCTTTAGCAGGTGGAGAATGGCTTCTCTAGTGTGGAGAGTATCATCCATTACCTGAACCTAGAAGCACTCGGTAAATATTAAGTGATCAAAAATGGTTTTTGAGTATAAACTACTTCATATGGGTTCACTTATGTAGGTCCATGATAAGAGGTATTGTACCACCATTCTATGAGGGAAAGCTATTGTTTTCATTAATATGTTTTTTTAGAAGTGAAACATATCAAATTGTTTTATAGGAACTTGTTTATCACCTCAATTTGATCATCTCTTTCGGATTGATATGTAGAGCTCCTTTTTAAATAGATACCTTGTAGTTTAAATAATTCCTACTAAAATTTTCTAATGAAAATAGGGCCCTAATTTGGTTATCTCTTTTCTATATAATTATTTGATTATTTATAACTTTATATAATTTTATTTAATATATAAAATGTAATATGAATTTTTCCATTGTTCAATATAGTTAATTTTATATAAAATAATTAATATTTTTTTAATTAAATTTTATAAATTTACTATGTTAGTAATTTTTAGCTGAGATAATTTATTTAATTGTTTTTTATTATTTATTTAATTTTTTTTAATTGACAAAATATTATAAAAAAAAAATGGATAAACATTGATTTAATGTTTGTCATGCTTATGAAAATATTTTTATTTTTGAAAATATATGCTTCTGATGCTTATCATAAATTGATTAAAAAATAATAATTTTTAATATGAATAAAATACTTTAATAAGAAGGAAAAAAAAATTAAAATTAATAAGATATTTTAATAAAGAGAAAACTGATAACCATTAAATTGATGCGTATTATTATTAAAAAATATATATATATATATACTTGTCATGCTTATCATAAATTAATTAAAAAAAAATATTTTTAAAATTAATAAAATATTTCAATAAGGAGAAAACTGATAACCATTGAATTGAAATTAAGTTAATAGTATTAATCCGGTAAACTAAAACCAATTTTCTTCATATATATGAACACATTTTAGTTAGAATTGTTTTCTTCGGCCCAGATTATGCAACGGCTCTGAATCCTCTTTACTTTAGGGTATCGTCCTTCAAAGCTTCTTTATGCTTTATGGAATAGCCGGACAATTGCCATGTGTAATCTCATAGGTAATTTCATTGTCATTTGTATTATTCTTTTGCTTATAAGAAGATATTTATAAGTTGATTGGGCATTTACACTTTAGTATTAAGAAGTGGTATAATTCCTTTTATGATTAATATGGATTTTTATGATTAAGATGGATTTTGCAAGTAGTATTTAAAAAATTAAAAACTTAAAAAATATTATATATAAAAAGTAATTAGTATATATATATATATAAAAGATTTTTACAACTAGGTATTATTATGATGTGTAATTCTTTCAATCCATCTTTAGTTGCTTCATAAAATATGGAGTTGAAATATAACATTTAAAAATATATTTAATAACAAAAAATATTTTAATCTTCACTTTAAATAAATTATTTCAATATCAAATATATATATATAGGAATTATTTCTTATAGTTAAAACATTTTAATGGTGTGCTATTCTATTCAATTCAATATAAAAGACATGCCTATTTTTTTTTTTGTGATATATATATTTCGAGTAAGACAAAAAAACTATATTAGAAAATATAAATATTCTTTTACAAAATTTGTCATCTGTAACAAAACTTTTAGTTCCTTTTTTACTATAGGGATGTAAGTTCTGATCATAATACATTATACTCTAGAAACGCTGAAATTTTTTAGGTACATACTCTGTAGTATATAACCTTTGTTTTTACATATCTAGTTCAAAATACAAAAAGATCAGTTTCGACATCCTTGCAACAATGAAATTTTAATTGATAGCTAATCTTTCAAAATTTTATGAATGCCCTTTCGTACCCACTACAAAATATATTCCATCCTCATCCAGTGACAAAGCCTCTTTTGAGAGCTGGTCAACTACCTTGTTATAATCTCTATATATGTGTTGAGCTTTAAGTTGTTGAAAAATCTCGCTCAATACTCGAATTTTTGTCATCCAAGGTTGAAGAGAGACCACCTGTAGATTGTTTTCATTAGAAAACCAATCAATAATAATCTTTGGGTCACCTATGAGTTGTAACCTTGTTGCCTTTTTATAGCATGCAAAAAATAAGATACACCAGAAAGCTAGGAGCTCACCCCTAGTATTAGTTCCTCTACCACAATTCATCTTGAGTCTGAAAGTGCCCAAAACTGTATATTATAACAAATCTCCAACCCCACATTTAGCACCCCTGTATTGTGAGGCACCATCAAAGAACCCCACTTCCAGGTCCCAGTCAAGTATAGGAGGCCTATCAATCCTACTAAACTTAGTAGAATGTATGTTTTTTTTTTCTCCCAAGTCATGTAGTATACTGTTGCAAAATCTAACCAGATTAGGAGGATGATCTTCGAAAATAACCAGATTCATGTGCTTCAAAACCTCCTAACAAATATAACCAAGGTTTTCTTTCCAATTTTCTATCTTAACCAATTTTGTAAACATTCAATAATTTGTCCTCCTTCCCAAGTACTCAATAGTTTTAAATCCTTTAGAATTGAAAACCAAATGTATTTGGTAAAACTTCATTCCACAAACATATGATACATTTTTTCCTCATTCTTCCCACACAAAACGCATCTACTAGGCTCAAACATACCTCTTTTGACGAAATTTTCCCAAGTTTGCTCAAGCATTAACCAAATAAAAAGTTTGACTTTTAGAGGTAGCTTCCATTTCCAGATTTCAGTATACCAGTAAGTTGGTTCTACCTTCACATCCTCCAACAATTTGACTTCATAAGCTTTTTTTTCATTTACCTGTCCTCCTTTAGTATTTGAGGACGAAAACAAGATATCTTTTTCAATATTTAATTCAAAACCCGAACTAACTTATCCATTAACAAAATTATTCCATTCCTTTTTTTGTTCTCTTTCCATCCCTAAAGTCTCAACCTTTTCCAACTTGCATGACTTGTGTCCTCCAAATCAAAAGTCCCAGCTTATGCAAGGAATTCTATACCTTGTGCCTTCATTGCAAATATGATATTTCTTGACAATTTAAAATATGTGTGATACCCAGCCATTGGAACAACTCCAATTATGATATCCCTCCCATTTCCAAGTTTCCATACCAGCCAATCAATTATAATAGTTATTTAAGAGGTGAGTGTTGTCCAAATATTTGAAATACGAGTCCAATTTTTCCATCCTTCCCTAAACCACTCAACAACAATTTTCTTCTTAAAGTATTTTTTAATTATCACCTCATGCCATAGATCAAGCACCATAAGGAACCTCCACAAAATTTTATCCTCCAAGGATTTCCCAAAGGAAAAAATATTTTTAATACCCCACCCACCCTCCTTTCTTGGTTTTGCAATATTTTTACAACTTATCAAATTCATACCTTCTTTTAGTTTTTTACTAGTGCACAAGAAACTAAACATTCTCCTTCTAATATTATTTATAATACTTTTTGGTATCTTATAAAAAAAATCCAATACACACGTATGCGTTCGAGGAAAACTTTAACAAGTATGACCCTTCCCCCTAAAGTTAGCCACCTATGACTCTAGTTCGAAATTATTTTTTCAATTTTTTTCTCCAGCTAGTTCCAGTCTACTCTTGTATAGCAGTTAGGTTTTAAAAAACACCCAAGGTACTTAAAAACAACATCTATTAGTTTTATTTCAAAGGGAAAATCTCCTTCAACAATGCAAGGTCCTTAGCTACCCATCATGCTTCTAGGAATGAATACTTATGTGGGATGAAGGTCATCCATGTCGCCTTGCAGAATAGTCTTAGGATCTCCTTAAAAGATTCCCATTTAGTAATTTTTCCACTCCCAAAAAGAAATGCATCATCCAAAAACATCAAATGTGTAATTCTTATCCCTCTTTCCACAAAGACTCCTTCTATTTTCTTTTCCCTAACCTGCTCATGTATGGCTCTGCTTAACCCTTGTACAAAAAAAATAAAAAGTAAAGGAGATAAAGCGAACCCTTTCCTTAATCCCCTTGTACTTTTAAAGAAAATAGTGGGCCTACCATTGATCAACACAGGAAAATTTGTAGAAGTCACACACCCCAAAATCCAATCTGTAGCGTCTAAACTCAGTCCCACCTGTAGTAAAAATAGCCTTAGAAATCCCTAGTCTACTCTATCATAATCCTTTATCAAATCTAGTTTAAGGACTAGTGATTTGATATTTTAAACCTTAATACCATGTGAATATTCATGTACTACTCCAATGGCATCAGTAATTTTTCTAACCTCAAGAAATCCAAATTGTTCCTTTGAAATACCAAATGAAAGAAAGGATTTCATTCTATTAGCAGTCATTTTAGTTATGATCTTATACACCAAGTTGCATAAATCAATTGGTCTATAAACTCCAAAGGATTCGTGTTTATCACTCTTAGGTATAAGTGCAAGAAAGGTGGCATTCAAAGCTACAATTACCCTACCTTTCCTCCTAGATTCTTCAACCATCTCCAAAATATCATTACCCAAAAGATAAAAAAAGCCAGAAAAAATTCTACAGTGCGACCATCCCGCCCATGAATTTTTGAATCTTTAAAACCTTTAAGAGTTGACAGTATTTATAATTGGATTATAAAATCTAAAACTATAGTATGAAAAAATGTCAAGTAAAATCTTCAACGTCCATGTTCAGTTGAGGTAGGAGCGTCTTACACCATAGAAGAATGCTCCCCTTCAGTTGAAAGACCGCCAGGTGGACCTTGATGCTGGAGGTATAATCGCGAAGTGCGAAGCGCATTGCCATATTCTCCAACCATGCCTCGGTGGATGCGCTGTCCGGGGCACCAAAGAACTCAAGAAATTTTACCTTCTCAAGTTCACGGTGAATGCTACTTGTAACGGCTGGTGCGCACAGCGGAACCCTAGGGGGTGATGGTGCCCTGGCCTCGTCTCGGTCCAATCTTCTGATCAGTGCCTCGGACATGCGTTGAAAAGATCTCATCATATCAACAACATCGCCAACTGCTATCTGCTCCTGTCCGAGAACCTGCTCACCTCCCTGGGGGTTAGACCCCTCAGGCGTGGATGCTACTGGAGGCATCACGCCTCCTCCCCTAGCACCCCATCGTCTGCCTCCGCGACATCCTCTAACCATGATTACCTTCATGCACACAACCAACTCGATCAACAACAGTATAATCAATCTAATCATGTCAACAAAAGTCGTAGCGAATCCCAACTCACGGGTCGAATCGGCTCTGATACCATATGTAACGACCCTCCTCGTTATGACAACAACTCTTATAACAGGTGCAAATTTTTTTTTTGTTTTAAAAGTGTGTGCGCGCATGTAGAAGGAAAACAAACACAATTGACTCTATGTCACCACCCGAAGACTAACTAGACGCCACCACGATGATCACAATCAAGAAGATGCAAGGCACACAACAAATACTGCAAGCATTAAGACCATAGACACAAGGCACACAACGCAACAGTTAACAACATACTGGGTCATGCACAATACGAACATAGAGGGAAGAATCCATAGTAGTAGATCCTACTATTTTTACACAGGAAAGGAGGGCGTTTAATCTTAGTTCTCTACTCCGGAGAGAGAGAAGGTCAGATAGGCTCCTGGCCGACTGCTCAGGCAGAAACTAGTAACTCCGTCAGGTGTGTCGCAAGAGTGGAAACCCTGCCTTTAAAGGTCCCGAGACTCTTGATACGGCACTGGATTATTACACGAAACGCTCACACACAGAAACAATTCCTAAGGCTACCTGGGGGTGTCTGCGTCCCACCCGATACATGCAGACCCAACAAGACATTAACAACATGGAAGAACAATAAATAAATGAAAAACCTCATCCTCTACGGAAGGTGCAAGAAAAAGGACTCAGGCAAGGACCAACCAATAACTAAGACCGGACATTCCTACGCCCCGACTGTGATTGATTACTAACTAACTGCTCCATTAATTATCATTAACCGACGAATACCTTAACATAAGGTAAAACCAATAATCTCAACCCCCATTATTAAGTTATAAAATTATTTTGCAGCAGTTCAAGGACATGCAATAAACACAAGCACATTGCATTTTTCTGTTAATCGCAATAGTTGAGCACGATATCTTTACCATATTGGTAAACCCCCGAACATTTACATTCTCCATATTATCTTACCTTGCCTTCCAATTTATTACCATACTTTACAATAACCTTACAAAACATTATCATTGCAATTTAAACATCATCATTAACCCTTTAATTTAACAAATATTACATTGCAATTTAAACAATATCAACATTGCAAATTAAACACTGTTAACATGGTGGTTTAAGCATCATCATTACATTGAAATTTAAACAATATTAACATTGCAATTTAATCAAGGTTAACATTGCAGTTTAAGCATCATCATTAACATGGCTATTTAAACAATATTAGCATTGCAAATTAAGAAAGTATTAACATTGCAATTGAAACAAAATATTCAAGTTGCAATTTAAACAAATATTACCATACTTTACCCCAGCTTACCATGAGATTTCATTACAACATCATTACAACCATGATAAACAAATAACGGTGATGAGCACAAAGAATAAAAACCAGGAGGAAAATCTTATGGCAATTCGTAGGGTAAATGAAGTCTCCCTATTGCAGTTATAATATAACAGATTCTTTTATATAAAACCTATTTCTTCCCCGCCAGTAAATCGTATTCTTTTATTAAAAGAGAATGGTGGTGTGTGATTATTAAATCCTTATCCTATAGCAATTCAATATGTTTAGATGCATCCATGGAGTATAAGATTTTCTCAGCTTAGTGTTTTAAAATGATACACATATTCTTCCCCTCTTAGACCGTCCTTAATTGAGGTAATGAAGAAGAATATTAATTTGAAAATGATAAAGACTATAAGGACAACATTCTTTCAAAATAGGATAAGGATTTAATTCTTTGAATGATGGGAATGCCAAGACTTAACCGAGGATAAAAATTTACATATTCAGAAGGATCTGGACTGCACAATGAAGTATCGGAGGACTAGACATGGTCTTAAGATTGAAAAAAACATTCTAAAAAGAACTTCAATTCCGATACCGAAAGGATTACATTACCGATTCCAGAGTAAGGTAGTAACTTGAGGTTTAGGGTTGAGTCTGACATAGGATCAATAGATAGTTTAATACTGGAATTACATTTCGACAGAAAAGAAAATTCTAGAGTAAAATTTAAGCTTGATTTTTTTTTTAAAGAGACGTTTTGTCTAGCGATTTTTCCATTACTTATGCATTAGTTTAGTTTAATACCACTGATAAATAAATTTTTAACCAGAATAAAATTCTTCCCCAAAATAGGTTCTACAGCTGAAAAGACTCACTTAATAACTCCTTTACGAGTCCAAGAGTTGTTATTATATTGTTTTTATAATAAGATCCATCATGAGAGAAATAATAACAGATTATCTAGGGTTTATTTACCAACATAACTATTTGATATAAATGCAGACATGTAATAGTTTATTGCCCAAAAATTGAGGAGAACACAAACCTATAAGACTTTACTGCCCAGAAATTTGATAATTTAAATCGATGAAAACGCAGGCAGGTAAATACACCGACAAGAAATAAAAATGCCCTCGACAGAATGTAAAAATGATTCTGGGTTGTAAAGTAAATGGCAGTGAATGCAAACGCCCAAGAATCTAAACCTCCCACAGTCATCAAAACGCCCCGGCAATGTAAAACGCCCACGACAAAATGTAAAAACGATTTCTGGGTTGTAAAGTAAAATGACAGTGAATGAAAATGCCCAAGAAGTCCAACGCCCACAACAAAATGTAAAAACGCCCATAAACAAAATGCCCACCGTAACCGAAGACAGAATGCCCCAAAAAAAAAGAATGGTGAGTAAGTTACCATGAGATGACAGTAGTTTAGATATGAATGACAGTAATACGCTAAAACGAAATTCCCACCAATCAAATGCCCACAGTAAAAATGTCATTTAAAGACTATAAGGACAACGTTCTTTACTGTGGGCATTTGATTGGTGGGAATTTCGTTTTAGCGTATTACTGTTATTCATATCTAAACTACTATCATCTCGTGGTAACTTACTCACCATTCGTTTTTTTTTGGGCATTCTGTCTTCAGTTACGGTGGACATTTTGTTTATGGGCGTTTTTACATTTTGTTGTGGGCGTTGGACTTCTTGGGCATTTTCATTCACTGCCATTTTACTTTACAACCCAGAAATCGTTTTTACATTTTGTCGTGGGCGTTTTACATTGTCGGGGCGTTTTGATGACTGTGGGCGGTTTAGATTCTTGGGCGTTTGCATTCACTGCCATTTACTTTACAACCCAGAATCATTTTTACATTCTGTTGAGGGCATTTTTATTTCCTGTCGGTGTATTTACCTGCTTGCATTTTCATCGATTTAAATTATCAAATTTCTGGGCAGTAAAGTCTTATAGGTCTGCGTTCTCCTCAATTTATGGGCAGTAAACTATTATATGTCTACATTTATATCAAATAGTTATGTTGGTAAATAAACCCTAGATAATCTATTATTATTTCTCTCATGATGGATATTATTATAAAAACAATATAATAACAACTCTAGGACTCGTAAAGGAGTTATTAAGTGAGTCTTTTCAGCTGTAGAACCTATTTTGGGGAAGAATTTTATTCTAGTTAAAAATTTATTTATCAGTGGTATTAAACTAAACTAATGCATAAGTAATGGAAAAATCACTAGACAAAACGTCTCTTTAAAAAAAAAAATCAAGCTTAAATTTTACTCTAGAATTTTCTTTTCTGTCGAAATGTAATTCCAGTATTAAACTATCTATTGATCCTATGTCAGACTCAACCCTAAACCTCAAGTTACTACCTTACTCTGGAATCGGTAATGTAATCCTTTCGGTATCGGAATTGAAGTTCTTTTTAGAATGTTTTTTTCAATCTTAAGACCATGTCTAGTCCTCTGATACTTCATTGTGCAGTCCAGATCCTTCTGAATATGTAAATTTTTATCCTCAGTTAAGTCTTGGCATTCCCATCATTCAAAGAATTAAATCCTTATCCTATTTTGAAAGAACGTTGTCCTTATAGTCTTTATCATTTTCGAATTAATATTCTTCTTCATTACCTCAGTTAAGGACGGTCTAAGAGGGGAAGAATATGTGTATCATTTTAAAACACTAAGCTGAGAAAATATTATACCCCATGGATGCATCTAAACATATTGAATTGCTACAGGATAAGGATTTAATAATCACACACCACCGTTCTCTTTTAATAAAAGAATATGATTTACTGGCGGGGAAGAAATAGGTTTTATATAAAAGAATCTGTTATATTATAACTGCAATAGGGAGACTTCATTTACCCTACGAATTTCCATAAGATTTTCCTCCTTGTTTTTATTCTTTGTGCTCATCACCGTTATTTGTTTATCATGGTTGTAATGATGTTGTAATAAAATCTCATGGTAAGCTGGGGTAAAGTATGGTAATATTTGTTTAAATTGCAACTTGAATATTTTGTTTCAATTGCAATGTTAATACTTTCTTAATTTGCAATGTTAATATTGTTTAAATAACCATGTTAATGATCATGCTTAAACTACAATGTTAACCTTGATTAAATTGCAATGTTAATATTGTTTAAATTTCAATGTAATGATGATGCTTAAACCGCCATGTTAACAGTGTTTAATTTGCAATGTTGATATTGTTTAAATTGCAATGTAATATTTGTTAAATTAAAGGGTTAATGATGATGTTTAAATTGCAATGATAATGTTTTGTAAGGTTATTGTAAAGTATGGTAATAAATTGGAAGGCAAGGTAAGATAATATGGAGAATGTAAATGTTCGGGGGTTTACCAATATGGTAAAGATATCGTGCTCAACTATTGCGATTAACAGAAAAATGCAATGTGCTTGTGTTTATTGCATGTCCTTGAACTGCTGCAAAATAATTTTATAACTTAATAATGGGGGTTGAGATTATTGGTTTTACCTTATGTTAAGGTATTCGTCGGTTAATGATAATTAATGGAGCAGTTAGTTAGTAATCAATCACAGTCGGGGCGTAGGAATGTCCGGTCTTAGTTATTGGTTGGTCCTTGCCTGAGTCCTTTTTCTTGCACCTTCCGTAGAGGATGAGGTTTTTCATTTATTTATTTTTCTGCCATGTTGTTAATGTCTTTTTGGGTCTACATGTATCAGGTGGGACACAGACACCCCCAGGTAGCTTTAGGAGTTGTGTCTGTGTGTGAGCGTTTCGTGTAATAATCCAGTGTCGTATCAAGAGTCTCGGGACCTTTAAAGGCAGGGTTTCCACTCTTGCGACACACCTGACGGAGTTACTAGTTTCTGCCTGAGCAGTCGGCCAGGAGCCTATCTGACCTTCTCTCTCTCCGGAGCAGAGAACTAAGATTAAATGCCCTCCTTTCCTGTGTAAAAATAGTAGGATCTACTACTATGGATTCTTCCCTCTATGTTCGTACTGTGCATGACCCAGTATGTTGTTAACTGTTGCATCGTGCGCCTTGTGTCTATGGTCTTAATGCTTGCAGTATCTATTGTGTGCCTTGCGTCTTCTTGATTGTGATCATCGTGGTGGCGTCTAGTTAGTCTTCAGGTGGAAACATAGAGTCAAGTGTGTTTGTTTTCCTTCTACACGCGCGCACACACTTTTAAAACAAAAAGAAAAATTGCACCTGTTATCAGAGTTGTTGTCATAATGAGGAGGGTCATTACATATGGTATCAGAGCCAGTTCGACCTGTGAGTTGGGATTCGCTACGACTTTCGTTGACATGATTAGATTGATTTACTGTTGCTGATCGAGTTGGTTGTGTGCATGAAGGTAATCATGGTTAGAGGACGTCGCGGAGGTAGACGACGGGGTGCTAGGGGAGGAGGCGTGATGCCTCCAGTAGCATCCACGCCTGAGGGGTCTAACCCCCAGAGAGGTGAGCAGGTTCTCGGACAGGAGCAGATAGCAATTGGCAATGTTGTTGATATGATGAGATCTTTTCAGCGCATGTCTGAGGCACTGATCAGAATATTGGACCGAGACGAGGCCAGGGCACCAGCACCCCCTGGGGTTCCGCCACGCACACCAGTCGTTACAGGTAGCATTCACCGTGAACTTGAGAAGGTAAAATTCCTCGAGTTCTTTGGTGCCCCAGACAACACAGCCGCCGAGGCATGGTTGGAGAATATGGCGATGCGCTTCGCACTTCGCGATTATACCTCCAACATGAATGTCCACCTAGCGGTCTTTCAACTGAAGGGGAGCGTTCTTCTATGGTGGAAGACGCTCCTACCGCAGCTGAACATGGACGTTGAATATTTTACGTGACATTTTTTCATACTATTTTTTCATACTATAGTTTTAGATTTTATAATCCAATTACTTGACATTTTTTCATACTATAGTTTTAGATTTTATAATTGAGGTGTTCCATTTAGGATGATAAGCTCCATCGTAGAACTATTTTTTTTCCCTATTATCCCTTTTTCTAATGATTCTGGCATGTTTATTGTAAAAATTAAATGGCGAACTTTTTCACGTGTATGTTTTCATGGATTTCATTATACTTGTCTTAAGAAGAGGGTACATTTGGGAATTTTAGGTATTTTCCCATGTGTTAAACTTATTGTCCGTTGGTCTTGATAATGGCAAGAAAATTGTTGCATACATTGCAATAAAGAAATTATCAATGGTCTCTTTGTCTTGTGTCTTGTGTGTGCTTTAGCTTAAAGCATATTTTGACACTTTTGAATAAACAAGAGGTAATTTATCGATACATATTTTAAATCAAGAAAAAAAAGAGATAATAACATAAAATCTACAAAGATACTATTGTATATGGGTAAAATCATGAATCTAGGTAACATTTTCATGAGAATATGGTCGCAAAAATTTCTAATGGAACATTTTCGTCCCAATTCTTGATTTTTTTGACCGAAATTTAAATCTAACGGAACCCTTGAAAAATATAACATAAAATTTAAATCGAACACAAATTTTTCGTTAAAGTTAACTTTCAGCCGAAAAAAGCTAACTTTTAGCAGAACTATCAGTATATTAATAATGCAAAGAAAATTATAATGTCCACTTGGCTCTTAAGGTGGGGTGGCCTTCCACTGAGTAGAGCTCCAAATATAGAACACAAGACAAACATTTTGCAATCTCCGATCTCTTTAAACAAATTTTCTATAGAAACAACCTTAACCACTTGTGGTCTTGTCACTAATGGGTACCAACTAACTAGTAGGCATTATAAAGTGGACCCTTTTACATTGAACAACTATCCATTGTTATCCAATGGGCCTTATTCAAAGAGTGTGGATACATAGAAGAGTTAAATAACTTGTATGTAGCCTAAAGAATGGAGGTTATGATAGGATCCTAGCATTCTCCCCCTTAAAAATAATGTTTTCCTTAAGTTTGTAGATGAGGAAATTATTGCAGGATCATGGTTTGTTCTCATGAGGAATGTCTTTCCACTAGATCTATACTTCATAAATTGTGCACTAGCATAATTGGTGCTCTCTAGTATCTAATACGACTAATGGTTGAAGACAAATTGATCCTTCTTCATCGAGTTCTGATAAGCTAGCTTGCACCTTGCATTTTGATCCCATCATATTTTTTAGACAAGACACATGCAATACTAGATGAAACTTGGAGTGGGTTGGCAGAGCTAGTTTGTAGCTGGCAAATTGTCCAATTCACTAAATGATCTCATAGGGTCCATAAAACTTGGGTTGAATTTCTGAGGTTTTTTTTCTTTGAAAGATGTTTATTTATAGGCTTGAAGTTAAAGAAACACCTAATCCCATGCTACAAAAGAACATTATAAGTGATGTCACTCTACTTGTTGCTTCATTATGTTTTGATCCATAACCATTTTTTTCTTTAGCAGGTGGAGAATGGCTTCTCTAGTGTGGAGAGTATCATCCATTACCTAAACCTAGAAGCACTGGGTAAATATTAAGTGTCCTAGGAACTTGTTTATCACCTCAATATGATCATCTCTTTCAGATTGATATGTAGAGCTCCTTTTTAAATAGATACCTTGTAGTTTAAATAATTCCTTCTAAAATTTTCTAATGAAGATAAAGCCCTAATTTGGTTATCTCTTTTTATATAATTATTTGATTATTTATAATTTTATATAATTTTATTTAATATATAAAATGCATTTATATAATATGATTGGTTATCTCTTTTTATATAATTATTTGATTATTTATAATTTTATATAATTTTATTTAATATATAAAATGCATTTATATAATATGAATTTCCATTGTTCAATATAGTTAATTTTATATAAAATAATTAATATTTTTTTAATTAAATTTTATGCTGAGATAATTTATTTAATTGTTTTTTATTATTTATTTAATTTTTTTTAATTGACAAAATATTATAAGATATTATAAGAAGAAAAAATGGAAAAACATTGAATTAATGTTGGTCATGCTTATGAAAATATTTTTTATTTGGAAAATATATGCTTGTGATGCTTATCATAAATTGATTAAAAAATAATAATTTTTAAAATGAATAAAATATTTTAATAAGAAAAAAAATAAATTTAAAATTAATAAAATATTTTAATAAAAAGAAAACTGATACCATTAAATTGATGCGTATTATTATTAATTTTTTTTTTAAATATGCTTGTCATGCTTATCATAAATTAATAAAAAAAATATTTTTAAAATTAATAAAATATTTCAATAAGGAGAAAACTGATAACCATTGAATTGAAATTAAGTTAATAGTATTAATCCAGTAAACTAAAACCAATTGTCTTCATATATATGAAGACATTTTCGTTAGAATTGTTTTCTTCGGCCCAGATTATGCAACGGCTCTTAATCCTCTTTACTTTAGGGTATCGTCCTTCAAAGCTTCTCTATGCTTTATGGAATAGCCGGGCAATTGCCATGTGTAATCTCATAGGTAATTTCATTGTCATTTGTAATATTCTTTTGCTTATAAGAAGATATTTATAAGTTGATTGGGCATTTACACTTTAGTATTAAGAAGTGGTATAATTCCCTTTATGATTAATATGGATTTTTATGATTAAGATGGATTTTGCAAGTAGTATTTAAAAAATTAAAATTTAAAAAATATTATATATAAAATGTAATTACGAAATATATATATATATATATATATATATATATATATATATTTCATATATATATATATTTCATATGTGATTGTTACAATTAGGTATTATTACCATGTGTAATTTTTTCAATCCATTTTTAGTTGTTTCATAATATATGGAATTGAAATATAACATTTAAAAATATATTTAATAATAAAAAAATATTTAATTTTTACTTTGAATAAATTATTTCAATATCATATATATATATATATATATATAGCAATTATTTCTTATAGTTAAAACATTTCAATGATGTGTTATTCAATTTAATATAAAAGACATGCCTAATTCTTTTTGTGATATATATATTTTTAGTATGACAAAAAAACTTATATTAGAAAATATAAATATTCTTTTACAAAATTTGTCATCTAAACTTTTAGTTCCTTTTTTACTATAGGGATGTAAGTTCATATTATCATATATTATACTCCAAAAACACTGAAATTTTTTAGGTACATACTCTGTAGTATATAACCTCTGTTTTTACATATCTAGTTCAAAATACAAAAAGATCAGTTTCGACATCCTTGCAACAATGAAATTTTAATTGATAGCTAATCTTTCAAAATTTTATGAATGTCCTTTCATACCCACTACAAAATATAGTCCATCATCATCCAGTGACAAAGCCTCTTTTGAGAGCTGGTCAACTACCTTGTTATAATCTCTATATATGTGTTGAGCTTTAAGTTGTTGAAAACTCTCGCTCAATACTCAAATTTTTGTCATCCAAGGTTGAAGAGAGACCACCTATAGATTGTTTTCATTAGAAAACCAATCAATAATAATCTTTGGGTCACCTATGAGTTGTAACCTTGTTACCTTTTTATAGCATGCAAAAAATAAGATACATCAGAAATCTAGGAGTTCACCCCGAGTATTAGTTCCTCTACCACAATTCATCTTGAGTCTGAAAGTGCCCAAAACTGGATATTATAACAAAAGCTCCAACCCCACATTTAGCACGCCTGTATTGTGAGGCACTGTCAAAGAACCCCACTTCCAGGTCCCAGTCATGTATAAGAGGCCTATTAATCCTATTAAACTTAGTAGAATGTGTGATTTTTTTTTCTCCCAAGTCATGTAGTATACTGTTGCAAAATATGACCAGATTAGGAGGACGATCTTCAAAAATAACCAGATTCATGTGCTTCAAAACCTCCTAAGAAATATAACAAGGGTTTTCTTTCCAATTTTCTGTCTTCCTTAACCAATTTTGTAAACATTCAATAATTTGTCCTCCTTCCCATGTACTCAATAGTTTTAAATCCTTTATAATTGAAAACCAAATGTATTTGGTAAAACTTCATTCCAAAAACATATGATACATTGTTTCCTCATTTCTCCCAGACAAAACACATCTACTAGGCCGAAAAATACCTCTTTTGACCAAATTTTCCCAAGTTTGCTCAAGCATTAACCAAATAAAAAGTTTTACTTTTAGAGGTAGCTACCATTTCTAGATTTCAGTATACCAGTAAGTTGGTTCTACCACCACATCCTCCAACAATTTGACTTCATAAGCTTGTTTTGCATTTACCTGTCCTCCTTTAGTATTTGAGGACCACAATAAGATATCTTTTTCAATATTTAATTCAAAACCCGAACCAACTAGTCCCTTAACAAAATTATTCCATTCCTCTTTTTTTATCCTTCCATCCCTAAAGTCTCAACCTTTTTCCAACCTGCATGACTTGTGTCCTCCAAATCAAAAGTCCCATCTTATGCAAGGAATTCTATACCTTGTGCCTTCATTGCAAATATGATAGTCCTTGACAGTTTAAAATATGCATGATACACAACCATTGGATCAACTCCAATTCCAATATCCCTCCCATTTCCGGGTTTCCATACCAGCCAATCAATTATAATAGTTGTTTAAGAGGTGAGTGTTGTCCAAATATTTGAAATACGAGTCCAATTTTTCCATCCTTCCCTAAACCACTCAACAACAATTTTCTTCTTAAGGTATTTTTTAATTATCACCTCATGCCATAGATCAAGCACCATAAGGAACCTCCACAAACTTTTATCTGCCAAGGATTTTCCAAAGGAAAAAATATTTTTAATACCCCACCCACCCACCTTTTTTGGTTTTGCAATATTTTTCCAACTTATCAAATGCATTCCTTCTTTTAGTTTTTTACCAGTCCACAAGAAACAAAACATTCTCCTTCTAATATTATTTAGAATAATTTTTGGTATCTTATAAAAAAAATCCAATACACAGGTATGCGTTCGAGGACAAATTTAACAAGTATGACCCTTCCCCCTAAAGTTAGCCACCTATGACTCCAGTTCGAAATTATTTTTTCAATTTTTTTCTCCAGCTAGTTCCAGTCTACTCTTGTATAGTAGTTAGGTTTTATAAAACACCCAAGGTACTTAAAAACAACATCTATTGGTTTTACTTGAAAGGGAAAAATATCCTTCAACAATGCAAGGTCCTTAGCTACCCATCATGCTTCTAGGAATGAATACTTCTGTGGGATGAAGGTCATCCATGTCGCCTTGAAGAATGGTTTTAGGATCTCCTTAAAATATTCCCATTCAGTAATGCTTCCACTCCCAAAAAGAAATGCATCATCCAAAAGCATCAAATGTGTAATTCTTATCCCTCTTTCCACAAAGACTCCTTCTATTTTATTTTCCCTAACCTGCTCATGTATGGCTCTACTTAACCCTTGTACAAAAACAATAAAAAGTAAAGGAGATAAAGGGAACCCTTTCCTTAATCCCCTTGTACTTTTAAAGAAAATGGTCGGCCTACCATTGATCAACACAGGAAAATTTGTATAAGTCACACACCCCAAAATCCAATCTTTAGCGTCTAAACTCATTACCACCTGTAGTAAAGATAGCCTTAGAAATCCCTAGTCTACTCTATCATAATCCTTTATCAAATCTAGTTTAAGGACCAGTGATTTGATATTTTTTACCTTGATACTATGTGAAGATTCATGTACTACTCCAATGGCATCAATAATTTTTCTACCGTCAAGAAATCCAAATTGTTCCTTTGAAATACCAAATGATAGAAAGCATTTCATTCTAGTAGCAATCATTTTAGTTATGATCTTATACACCAAGTTGCATAAAGCAATTGGTCTATAAACTCCAAAGGATTTGGGTTTATCACTCTTAGGTATAAGTGCAAGAAAGGTGGAATTCAAAGTGACAATTGCCCTACCTTTCCTCCTAGACTCTTCAACCATCTCCAAAATATAATTACCCAAAAGATAAAAAAAGGCAGAAAAAATTCTATAGTGCGACCATCCCGCCCGTGAGTTTTGAATCTTTAAAACCTTTAAGAGTTGACAGTATTTCTAAGAAAGTTACTAGCTGAGCCAAACTGAGACCTTCTTCCTCTAAAAACATCCTTGGCTAATTCCTTAAAACTTCTAGTTGATCAGTTATAGAAAGGTTATCTTGATCTTTGAATATATTCTAGAAATATCCAATTGTTTCCTTTTGTAGAGCTTGATTATTAGTGATCATTGTTCCATCTTCCTTGGCAATATCCCAAATAGTATTGTTATTTTTTCTGGAGTTTGCATAAGCATGAAAGAACTTAGTATTCCTGTGTTCTGAAGCCAACCAGTTTAACCTACTCTTTTGCCTCCAAGTTTCCTCCTCATGTCTCAGTATAACCAATTTCCTCTTTTCTTTTTCTAATATCAACACTTTGTCTTCCTCCTTCTCAAAGTCCTTGGGGAAATTAGAGTACAATGTATCCAATTCAATTTCAATATTTACCAACTCATCCTTTTCTTCGCGTTTTTTCTTTCTTTCCTAGTTGATCACCAAAGTCTTAAGTATCTTAAGATTTTTAACCAATGAATCCATAGGATTTAATATCTTTGTTCCCAACAGTCCAATCCAGTTGGATCTCACTAAATTAACAAACTATGGTTCCTCAAGCCATACATAATTAAACTTAAAAGGATAACATATCTTTCCTTTATCTTGTTCCAAATGGAGAATCACAATCAAATGATCAAAAATATTTAAATTACACACCCAAGTTTTGTATCTGAACCCTAACACTGCTAGATCCTAAGCTATAAAAAATTGGTCCAATCTCTCAGAAATGTAGTCCTGACCTCCTATGCCATTCCTCCAGGTAGGGAGTAGTTTGAAAGGCTCAACATCCATGAGTCCCTCAACTTGTATAAAATGGATGAAATTAATTTGTTAGGAATCAACTCTAGCATGGTCTCTCCACACTTCTTTGTTTTGAAGTAGTAAAGTTTGCATTGTCCCCCACAATAATATTTTGTTCATTAAGTAGCCCATCTCTTTTAATAAACTCCCAAAAAACCTCTATGTCAGAATAAGTTCCATAGCAGTTTATCAAATCCAGTCTTTTATTTAGATCTTTAACTAATCCATCTAGCATTATCCTTGTAGGGGTCAAAAAAGAAGGAATTTCATCTTTTCTTGGATTCCAAGAAGTTAGCAGCGCACCTGAGAGTACTGAAGAATCCACCCCATAGAAATTCCAATTAGGAAGTAATTTGACAAAAAATTCTCTTGTTTTTTCTTCACAGACCATTGTTTACTTGGTAAATAAAACATTCGATTTTTCTACCTCTAGGAACCTTTTGAGGGATAAATACTTTAAAGTTCCACCCACTCCCCTAACATTTAGGGTTGCAAAAGTCATTTTTTAACCCTCGCCAGGGAGTTTTGAGCTCTAAGCACCCTAGGTTCATCTATCATCGTAAAAATGGTAGTAACATTATTCTCCTTCTCTTTCCTTTGCTTCCACACACTTCTAGTCTTTAGTGGGGAAAAATATTTATCCAAACCTCAATGAACAACCCCTTTCAATAGTGAAGCCTCTCCCACCGAGATTTGAGCAAAAACACTCCTTCAATTCTCATCCTTCACATTATTTTATAAACTCTTTGGTAAAGGTTCCCCCCCAACAAAAATTGATAGAGGAGACTGGGTAAGAATATATTTGTAGGTAGGAATAAAATTAATTAAAGACTCATCTATCTCAAATAGAAAAATCGGTTCTTTCTGACCAATAACACTATGGGTTTCTATAGAATCCTTGATATCCCCACTGAAAATTACATCCTTTGTAGTTAAATGAGAGGGCTCAACCCTCCCCTCCAAGCCTACAAGAGGATTTTCTACAGGGTTTCCCAAAGAATTAGTAAGGCAGGTCGAACTACCTTCACTTACTAAAGATCTAGACTTCAATAATGATGCCAAACAAAGAGTATTTGATCTACTCCTCCCCACCATTAAAATCAACCAGATTCTCGCTTCGCACAACATACCTATATTCCTCAATCTCATAAAATAGAGAAACCCTCTACAAAATAGGACAACCCTCACCCGCAAAATTAGAATTCTCTCCAAAACTGGTAGTTTCACCCCCCTTCACCAACTCACTTGGAAAATCCACAATCATCATAGGAAGAGAAAAATTCCCCCCTCCCATAGAGAAACCTACTCCCTTCCCTTATGAATCCCCCCCAGTACCAAAAGGTTCTTCTAAGTAATCTTTTTGAACTCCCTCCCCACACAGCTTCCTTAATACCTTAGTATAATGTACACAATCAAGGTTACAAACATGCCCTAACCTCTCTTTAGTAACGTTATGAAACTTGGAGGACAACTCCCCTAAATCCTTCCTCCAAATAACATCATTGACAGACAGATTGGAAGAAATATTAGAACACAATAGGTTTAACTTACCAATCATTGTGTCACTATCCAAGGCCGAAGGATGCAAGGTCTCTATCCAATCTTCAATTGATGTATTCATGATTGATGGTTTCATATTCACTTCCACTTCGTCAACCACATCATACCTTCCTGGTATTGATTTCTTACTAACCCCATTACACTGATGTAACAGGTGCCCCATCTCCTTACACATTGCACATTTGAAAGGAACCCCAAAATAATTTAGCCTCTGTTGAAACATAGTTCCATGCCACAGAATACCTGACTCGGTCAATAAACCTTCATTCAGATCAATTTCCACCAGCAATTTCCCCATCAGCATATCTGATCATGTCGGTAACTTTGAATCAATGTGTAGGAATTTTCCGAAAGTGTTCCCAATCTCCTTAAAATCCTCCAAGTTCCATCTTGCAAGCAGACACCCACGCAAAAAAAACCCATAAATGTTTGAAACGTATATGCTCCTTCTCTGGGTTAGAAGTACAGTGCCATTGTTTTAACATAAGGCTACCATTATTCACCACCCAAACCCTTTTCAACACCTCCTCTGCATCCTCCAGGGATTTAAAGAGGAAGGAGTACCATCCTTTGGTCAAAATAAAAACCTCTGACAAGTATCCCAGAACAAATCCCCAATTATCTGCTACCCAACTATGTATATTCCTAGCCGCCATTGTCCAGTAACCAAATCTTCCTAAAATCCCCCATAAAGAGTAAATTCCAACTTCCTTCATCCCAATATCCCAACCGAGAGTTAGAGTAGATTTTAATTTTTTCACCCTCCACACCTTTAAACCCACTCAAAGGTTTGCCTACCTCGTGCTTTTGTTTACACCGGTACTAAAAGAATCATCGCCTATTGTCTTCTTCCCTTCCGCCAAAAAATCCTCCCTTCTGCCACCTATCAAAGCATCCCGTAAAAACCTACCTTTCCCAAACTCTGGCTCCACCTCCACAGACCTGTTAAAACTAGGTCTACTTTGAATTCTCCTCCTTGCTTCAAAGGCTAAAGACCCTTTCACCACTCCCTATTCTGGAAATAGTGCATCTAGTCCTTCGTCCTCTCCAACCTTACTACATTTTCCTCTCTCCAAAACCTTCAACAATAAATGGATCAGTAGGTTGGTCGTAAATGCACAAGATGTACCTCCCCTTTCTGCTTCTAGAGCAAAAATCTCATTTATGATATCGATGGATCTAGTATCCGTAGATCTATGAGTTAAATCGCCATGTGTCCCTTGAGCCTCCTTCTATGACTCAACCTTACTGACCCTCATGTCATCCTTTATTAAAGTTTGGCGATACCTCCTTAAATCCTCCTTGTACACCTCATCAGGTTTAAGTAGACACCCGTGGCTCCACCACTGATATTCACTGAGGTCGTCTTCTGAAGCCACAACATCTAACACCATAAACCCTAGTAGCTATGAGGTCATCCACTAAAAAAGTTTGTAACACTATTCTAACCACTTATCCACTTGACATCACCCAGGCCTTCTATTCACAGAGCTGACTCCTCTCCCAAATCCCTCTAAGATCCTTAAAGTAGCTCACAGAGATCCCCACCAAGATCAAACCCTGGATTTCATGGCCCTCCCATGCTGTAGGGTTTTTGTCCAATATATATATATATATATATATATATAACCAACTTAAATTTATAATTTATACAATCATGAGTGGAAAAGAATTAAGTCCATGGTAACTATTTTTTTTTAATTGAAATAATTTAAAGAAAAATCTGCAAGTCCATAAATTTGATTCTTTAAACAAGGAATCCTTTATCTGTAGTAAATTAAAGTTTGATCATTTCACCCCGTAATAAATTCAACTTACGATAAATATATGCGATCTACTGAATATCTCTTGAAGCTAAAGAAAATATCAAATTTTGGAAATGAAGTTTCCTATATTTTTAAATTTAGGGGGGACAATTAGCCTTCTCCAATCCGGAATTCCTCTGGTTTGATGTAATAAAATCTTGGCTTGAACTTGAACTCATTGTGTTTCTTCCATACCATTGGATTTGGGAATATGCTCCACATTAATGGTCGTCGTCTTGTACTTTTTCTTCTACTAGGATTTCATTTTTCTTATGTTGCAGTGTGCATGTTTAAATTGAATAATACTTAAACATTTAATTATCATAAAAT
This sequence comes from Picea glauca, assembly GCA_000966675.3. Classification (NCBI taxonomy): domain Eukaryota; kingdom Viridiplantae; phylum Streptophyta; class Pinopsida; order Pinales; family Pinaceae; genus Picea; species Picea glauca. Next base: position 424,028 of record JZKD02S0014472.1, read on the forward strand.
ATGTTTAAAAATGAATTTTCTTGATTTATTTGAGAAATACTTTCTATATGAAATTACTTGGCCTGCATATGAGTTGTCTTATTTGTTTCCTAAAGTTTTTGAATTTTTTTTATGATTGTTATAATTTAATCACAATATTTTACACATCATGATACATATATAACATAAATATTCATAAACTTAAACAAGATAGTTAATTACAAACAAGAGATAATAAGATAAAATCTTTAAAGATACTCTTGTATATTGATAATGCTAAGAAAAATACAATGTTCACTTGGCTCTTAAAGTGGGGTGACTTTCCACCGAGGAGAGATCGAAATACACAATACAAAACAAACATTCCACAATATCTTACTTCTATTTAAACAAATATTTCATAGAAGAACACCTAACTACTTGTGGTCCCATCACTAATGGGACTCAACTGTAACATCCCGCTCTTGCGCACTGAGCAAACTTATTCTTTGAGGACACTTGCTCGCAAGTGATCCATATTATTATGCTATTAAGACATTGATTTTGATTATGAGGCATTATGGGTTGATGTCATGTTGTTTTGCTGCATTGCCATAGACATGTGCTATTGACTCGGTTTTACTGAGTGTGCAGTATTTTGGACCTCGAGGATGCAGAGGCATCGATGGAACCCCTTGGACTTCAGATCGAGTCGGGGAGTGAACCATTGGGGTTTGATTATTTTATATGTGATATTAGTGCATCTGATTAGATGATATGATTATGAATATATTTCTAACATGATTCATTGATGATGCAGGCTGATGATAGCTTCTAGACCAGACTCACATGTGGAGTAGAGGGGTCACACATGACTACGAGAGATGTTGAGGGAGAGCTATGGACAACAACCCTACCACAACCTACTAAAACTATTGTCGTGGCTCGAACTATAGGTTAATGTTTACCTAGTTCGAAAGGACCCATGATGTCATGAGGGAAGACTGTGACAGTCTCTCACGATGATTCTAAGGGGCGTGCAATAAGGTGGGGGCCTTATTCATTAGAGGCCCTTAGTCTCCCACAAGTTCACCTGAGGGAGTATTGAATCCAGGGGTTTTGGATGTCTACGAAGTCAGTCAAGAGGCGAGTGACACCCTTGGAGTACGTGGTGCATCCTGAAGGGCACATCGCGCAAGAAAAATGGAAAGAGGTGAGTGGCACCCTTGGAGCATGTAGTGCGTCCTGAAGGGCAGGTCACCCAAGTGAAACAAATAAGATGAGTGGCAACCTTGCAACACCTAGTGCATCTTGAAGGGCACGTCACGTTGTTAATGATAAAAGAATGAACCTACATGGCCTTAGGACAAATAACGTGATAATAATTTTTTAAAACAATTTCCCTAATAAAATGTCGTCGAGCATGAAAATTAAAATATATATATATATAATAAATAATGATGATAATATTCATTAATCTTGCAACAACAAGGGAGTAAGAAATTTAATTTATTCATAAAAATCTGTTGGGATAAAAATTAAAAAGGGGAAGTAAAACTTGTAAGGGAATATGGGGACACCTAGGAGCGATTCTAGGATTGAATTTAGGTAGGTGAGGTAAATAGGGGTAATTATTTAATTAAAGAAATTAATTTATGGAGGAATGAAGGAGATGGGTGACACTTGTACGGGGAGGATTTTTAGGAATTAATTTATTAAAAATTAATTTAAATGGGATTTTGGGAAGATAAAGGACTTCGAAAATCTATATAAAGTAGGGAGGAGGAGGAAGAGAGATCTCTTATGTTTGGCGTAATGTTACACTGCAGAAATCTATACTTGACTAACTTAGCTTGTGGGAGTTGGGATACCCATATCGTTGAGGAGTGGTAGCTCAGCCTTGCGAGGCGATATGGGAGCTAGCTAATTCTTTGGTTAGTGTCTGTGGTCGCTTTGCGGCTTGGGGGGCTAAGGGGGAAGAAGAGTACCCCTATCATTGGCTAGGAGGTACTAGTTATGTCTCGTTAGTCGGCAAGCGGGAGTTGCACGAAGTGCGTGAGACATCAACTCATAGCGGGCGATCAAGCAATGATACACTTTCTTTATTTTTGCATGGTAGATTGTAGTAGGATTTATTCTTTGGATCTGCATGTTTAATTGGGTAAGTAAATTGATTGTCTTAGCGTTCTAGTTGATGACTAAATTTTTCCTTGGTCTGTAGCTCAATGAATGATTGACTCCTATGGCCTTCGATTCCCGACATGTATTGACTACCTTGTGGTGTATTGATTTGTGAAGATTGTGGTTGTTTTTGTCTTTTGTCCCTATATTATCAGTTCTCTCCTGAGAAGTCGACCAGGATCCTGATCTATGGTCATCGCTTTGGCATTAATAGACCTATGGATCTCAATACCCTACTTGTTGGCAAATTCAGTGGACAGAATGCAGTGAATGCTTGTCATTGATGACAACAGTGAGGATTGTTGGCAAATTCAGTGGACAAAATGCAGTGAATGCTTGTCATTGATGACAACAGTGAGGATAGCAGAATAAGAAATTTGAATGTAAATATCAGGAGGAACAACATGAAAGAAGATGCCCACAAAATCTCGAGATACAGAAGTTTGCTGAGAAGAAGGAAGATGGTGACCATTGGATCCCATACAAATTTCCCGAAAGAACGAGAGCCGTCAGATCTTCAGAAGCTGCGCAGAGGTTAAATGTAGTGGTTAAGTCCTACTGTGCAGAGGTGAAATCCCGAAGGATTAGGAATCATCCATTCGCAAGGACAGGTGGCATAAGATCGAGCACTATCGGCGATAGCCTCATCGACAATTCGGAGATCGGGATTTGATATATCAAGAACACATTGCATCAAGAACTCCGAAATCGCGAAATGCGATTTCGCGAAGTGATCAAAGCCATTGGATAAGAATGAATCTGATCCGTT
>JZKD02S0014472.1:441437-458371 GCA_000966675.3 Picea glauca
AGCTAGGGTTTCAGTCATCCAGTGGGGCAACCCATTCAGTGGGAAATTCATATCTATGGAGATTGAGAGGGATATTGGAGATTCAGGCACCTGGGTTATTCTTACCATTGCCCGATCTATATTCTTGGAGAGTTTTAGAGCATTCAGAGGCCTCCTTCATCAAGGCTGAACCAGCTAGGGTGTCAGTCATCCAGTGGGGCACCCCATTCAGTGGGAAATTCAGATCTACGGAGATTGAGAGGGATATTGGAGATTCTGACGCCTGGGTTATTCTTACCATCATCCGATGTATGCATATTTCTTAGGGTGATTGGACACTTTTCGCAGCAGGGCCGAGTTATTGAGGGTTTCAGCCTTCTATTGGAGCGTGGCATTCTTCAGCTGGAGAGTTTGGCATTCAGATCTACTTGTATTGATCTTCATTTCTTATTCAGCCTTTGGAGGCATTATTTTGTATTAGCAGGAGCATTTTGTAGAAAGGCATATCTATTGCTTGTATTACCATTTGAGGTTTATGCCAGATCAGTCATCTATTGTATTGACCTTACATTGCTCATAATAAAAAGGTTAGATCTTTGCTTGTGCTTCTACATATTGAATATATTGTGATCTCCATGTGTTGATGAATCTTGTATGCACTTAGTAACTCAATAAATTAGTAGTAGTTAGTGATTCCAAGAAATAATTTGGCTTGGGATCATTACAAAATGTTTTTTTGTTATTGATGTCTACGTTGTATTGGTATCCTAGCAATGGAAAAACGAAATCATCTCCTTGTCTACATTTTTATAATTGGTATCCTGGTAAGGGAAATGCATTTTGGTCTTTCATGTATGTGTTTGCATTCGTCATCTGGGAAATGAAAAAGGGAACCACAATTTTTCCATTAAAAACGTGAATGAGATTGTCATTGAAGTGCCCACGTTTTTTCTTTAAAATTTGACAGATATTTCCGTTGAAGTTCCCACGTTTTTTCTTTTAAAAGTTGATAGAGATTGTTGTTGAAATGCTCATGCTTTTTCTTTTAAAAGTTGACAGAGATTTTCGTTGAAATGCCCACGTTTTTTCTGTTAAAATTTGACAGATTGTTGTTGAAATGCCCATGTTTTTTCTTATAAAAGTTGACAAAGACTTTTGTTGAAATACCCATGTTTTTTCCTTTAAATCGATTGACTGAGTTGCTGATAAAACACCCACAAATTTGTTTTAAATCGATTGCTTGCGCTTGTTGTAAACGCCCACAATTTTGGCTATTAAATCGATTTCCTGAGCTTGTTGTAAATGCCCACGATTTTTTCCAATTAAATGTGACTGAGTTTGCTGTAAAGTCCCATGATTTTTGCCAATTAAATGTGACTGCGTTTGTTGTAAATAACCACAGCTTTTCCCAAAAAAAAGATTGACTGAGTTCATTGTTGAAGGAACACGATTTTGCTATTTAGAATGTTGACTGCATTGATTGTCAAATGACCATGAGTTGATCCATCTGTAGTTGTTTGGTCTTTCTATTCTTCTTCAATTTGAGTGTACCCAACATTCTCACTGCCAACATTAATTGGTACAATTATGTTATTGGTCAGATTAATTTCTATGTAAATGCCATGTTATTTTCCAGGCTAATTGCTACAACAATGTCAAAGGACAAGAATTTCCTTCCTCATATTAATTACCACAGTGATGTCAATTGCTACAAAGATGTTAACAATCAATAGTTCCCTTCTTAATGTTACAGAAAACTAGTTATTTTTGGTACGGTTATATTAGATAGACAACACGCGTAATTTAAATGATTACAAGTGTTATATATTGTATCATTTTACATTGATGTGGCTAATGTAGTTATATATTGTCGTTTGATAGTTGGATTGTAATTTCAGGGATTAACTTACAATTACCCTTTTAGATGGTGATTAATGGTTAAATGAGTTTAGGAGTATTGACCAAAGTATATATTAATCTTGCTAAATTAATTTGTATTTAATGATTAAATCATAATGCATCATTGTCGAACTGATTCGTAATGGAGGTTATTTCGATTGAAATTAATGCTTCATTGTAATGTAAAAATCTCAATTGATTCTAAAGTGATGTTATTTAGATTGAAAGTAATGGCTATGGTGTAAAGTAGAATGGCCAATTGGATTGTATTAATTGTTAATCAATTTGTAAGTTAAAGACTAAATTATAATTTAGACTTGCTAAATTTCGATGGATATTCAACGTCAAAAACAATTTGTAACTGTTGACTAGTTTAGACTTGATGATTGGGTCTGGTGGTTGACAAAGTTGTGACTCCCTTGGTCATCTCCCTATTCTGTCTGGTCAACCTTTTGTGTGGGGTGTGGGTATAGTCTCCTTATCAGTATTTGGCTCCTAGCACGTCAGATTGTTCTAGAGTCCTTGGTCCAGATAGGAAGTGTTGCGCCAAGTTTATCGGCGTGTCTATCATCGGGGGACGACATGATTCTTGATGAGGGGATCATGGCACTCCCTATTTGGATAGTAGTGAATGACAACTTGGCTGGAGTCGGTTCCTTTTGTCTGAGTGTTGTCGAGTGTTGTAATTTTTTTTTTTTTTGTGTATGGGTTGAACACCTTCATGTGTTTGGTTTGCAAGGGGGATGTTATCTCTTGGATTATAGGCGGGGTCCTGTTGTGTCGGGTAGGTAGTCATTTCTTATTGTCTTAACACATGTTTTTCCCTGTTTATCTTGTGCTAGTGCATTGATTCATAGTTTTCTGTTTCCTGGAATGCATGCTTACATTATTTGTGAGTGGTGAGGTAAATTGTTGTCATCATCGCCTTCTTGCCCTAACAAAAAAAAAAATTTCACTTCTACTTCGCTTGTAGTCGTAATGAAGGGGTTGTTACATATGGTATCAGAGCGGGTTCAAACCTACGATTGTGGATCATGTTTCTTTCCACTCCAGTTAAACTTTGAGTATCAACCTAGCTCTGCTTAAAAATTTAATGAGTTCATCTGGTGATCTCGTTTAGAGCACCCTCGGAGGTTTGTAGCATGGTGTCATGGAAGGAAGTGCGACAACTGCAGAGGTTTATGTATCCTCAGATTCGAACCTCCAAGGGGATGGGCAAGTCCTTGGGTTGGATTCTCTTTCTGTAAGGCATGACGATGGTCTGGCAAGGCTCTTTCAGGTAATGTCAAAGGGCCTTGATTCACCATCGGTACTAAGAGGAGGCCAGGGTACTTGTACCCCTGAAGGTCCACAACACACCCTAGCTAGTACTGTTACAATCCACCGAGAACTCGAGAGAGTTGAGTTCTTGAGTCCATGAGTGTGGTGGATGGTTGTGCCATCAAGGCACGGTTGTAGGGCAAGGTGTTGTGCTTCACACTTCATGATTATGACCTCTAGCCTGAAGGTCCACAGGGTGGTATTTCAACTAAAGGGGAGCACTCTTATATGGCGAAAGACACTCCTATCCCATTTGAACATGTTCGTCGACGAAGTATCATGGGAACTGTTCACAAAATAGTTCCAGGAGAGGTATTATGAGGAATTCGTTGAGCGCCATCTCCATGAGTTTGATGCCTTACGACAAGGAAACTACATGGGGCCCAAGTATGAGGCCCATTTTGGAGCTAATTCAGTATGCTACACACCCAAATTACCAATAAACTTACGGTCAATTTTTTTTTGTTGGCCTTAGTGTTAGAATTCAACTTCTACTTCGGTTCCCAGGATTACTGGACCAAAGAAAGTATGTTGCAATGTGGGGAGCCACATTTACAGCGTGACGACCCAGTGAAGAGGACTAGAGCATCCCGATCAATCAGACCCACTACCATGGGATATTTAGGAAAGGTCCATCGGATTCATGCAGTGGTGAATAACCACCAAGCAGAGCACTAGTTGATTGCGCTCGAGATGTCAGGTACTGTCACTGACCAGACCCTTAGTATTTGATAAATCCCTTTGATGCCGAGAGTTTCATTTCTGGTGAAATGTTAAAAAGGATTAAGTTAAAGGAAGTCAAACAAGATGAGTTTATCTTTTTAGAGATGGATTCGAGAGCCAAAAATGGGTTGGAGGAAAGGTTACAAGTTGTACCTTAAATTGGGAGAGTTTGTCACTAGGGCCAACCTGTACGTCACGATCTTCGGATCTTATGACATCATGATCAGTTTGGATTGGTTGGAATTGCATGAGGTGATACTCAAATGTGAGATGATACTGTTGAGCTTGGTCGATGATGAAGGACAAGGACTGGTGATTGTAGGTCAAAACTAGGGAGTTTCCCTGAGGTTCATCTCTTCCTTGTAGCTACAAAAGAGCATGCACAAGGGGTGCAATCTTTATGTGATCCTTGCGTTAAATAAGAAGGGTGTGGCAGATGTTATAGAACACCTATCGGTGGTGAGAGAGTTTGCAAACGTCTTTCCGGAGGAGTTACCTGGGACGTCTCTAGAGAGGGAGTTGGAGTTTACCATAGACCTAAAATTGGGGACTGAACCAATAGCAAGAATGTCTTATTGGATGTCGACCCTGGAATTACATGAGTTGAGGATGGTTGAGAATGAAACAAAAGGAATTGTTGGACCTGGGACTGATACGTCCAAGTGTGTCATCGTGGGGTGCACCTTTTATTTTCATACAAAAGAAGGGTGGGTTGTGGAGGCTCTACATTGACTACTGTCAATTGAAAAAGGAAACAATCAAGAACCAATATCTGTTGCCAAGGATTGTTGATTTGTTCAATCAGATGAAGGGTGTGATAGTGTTCTCAAAGAACGATTTGCGATCATGGTATCACCAGTTACATATCAAGGAAGAGGATGTCCCTAATACCGCCTTGATTATGAGGTTTTGACATTACGAGTTTACTATTTTACCATTTGGACTGACAAACTTCCCATGGGTATTTATGATTTGGATAAACGTGGTGTTCCACGATTACTTGGATAATTTCATCCAAGTATTCATGGATGATATTTTATTTACTCTCGGACGATGAAGGAGCATGACGAGCACTTGCGCATGGTACTACAGTGTCTGTGAGAGCACAAATTGTATAGGAAGTTGTCCAAATGCTCATTTTATCAATCAATATCCACTAGTTAGGGCATGTCATCTCTAGGGAAGGTATCTTCATGGATCTAGCAAAGGTCGTGACTATTATGGAATGGCCTGCGCCGACGAATGTCCCAGAAGTGCATAGCTTCATATGTTTAATAGGATACTATCGATGGTTTTTCGAGGGATTCTCAAAGATAAAAAACCTGATTACTGAGTTATAGAAGAAGAGAAAGAATTTTGTTTGAACCAAGATATGTACAGAGGCATTTTGGAGTCTCAAGGAGCTATTGGAAACAACACCGATACTAAATTTCCCTGACATGGAAACAAACTTCTTGGTATGCACTTACACATCCAAGGAAGGCTTAGGCAGAGTCTTGATGCAAGAAAGTCGAGTGATCTCTTACATCTCCAGGAAACTGAGAAGGAATGAGGAGAACTATGTGATGGATGATTTGGAGTTGTTAGCCATCGTTTATACCTTGAAGGTTTGGAGACACTACCTTGTTGGACAAAAAATTGAACTAAATAAATGCCACTATGGAACACAACACCTATTTACACAAAGCGACTTGAACATGCGACAAGGGCATTGGTCAGAATTTCTTAGTGAGTACGATTTCGAGATCACTTACTTAAAAGAAACAATGAACCAAGTGGCTGATGCATTAAGTCAGACACCACGCATATTTTCGGTGATGCCTCTTCAGATGAATATAAATGAAAATATTCTAACTTTACAGTGTGACGATGACCGGTACAAATAGGTCGAGGGTTTTATCAAACAAAACACGATGATGGTACCAAAATTTGAAGGATTTACGTTTGGCAAAAATGGATTATTAAGGTTTAAAAATCAGATTTATGTACCACCGAACGACAAGTTGAGGATGTTGATCCTAAGTGAGGCTCATAGATCCATATACATGGCTCACCCAAGAGTCACGAAGATGAGGGTGAACCTTAAACCCTTATTCTTCTAGAAGGGAATGAAGGAAGACATAGTCAACTATGTGGCCAGATGTATAGAATGTTAGGAGGTAAAGGTTGAACATAGACACCCAACAAGATTACTACAACCACATGCTATTTTGGAATCAAAATGGGAGGTTATTTCGATGGATTTTATTGTTGGATTGCCACTGACGACAAGGAGACACAACTCTATTTTCGTAGTAGTAGACACTTTGACGAAGAGTGCTCACATTATTCCTGTGTGCATGACGTATTAGGCACCTGACATAGCTAGAGTTTTCATCAATGAGATTGTTAGGTTACATGGTGTGCCTAAGAAGATTATATTCAATCGAGGATCGGTGTTTACTGGACGATTTTGGACGAGTTTCCAAGAGGCCTTGGGAACCCAACTTAACTTCAGTACTTCATATCACCCAGATACTGATGGACATACTGATTGAATGAACCAAACCTTGGAGGACATGTTGCACATGTACATAATGGACCAACAAAAGCATTGGGAATAATTCTTTCCACTAGTAGAGTTTGCATATAACAACAGTTACCAAAGCACCATGAATATGGAGCCTTTCGAGTTTCTTTATGGGTGATCATGTCAAACGCCTTTCAGTTGGGATAAGCTTGAGGATAGGGTCCTAGCATGACCACAAGAGATCCAAGAAATGGAAAATAAAATGCAAACAATAAGATAAAGGATTAAAGTAGAGCAGGATCGATAGAAGAGTTAGGCTAATGCGCACCGTGTCGACCGTAGTTACGAGGTTGGCGATCGAGTCTTCTTGTGGGTTAAACCGAATAAGATTTTGATCAAGTTTGGAAAGGGAGCTAAACTCTCTCCTAATTTCATGGGACCTTTCAGGATCATGGAAAGAAAGGAGATCGTGGCCTATCGACTAGCCTTGCCTGATTCCTTGAGGCATATGCATGATGTTTTTCACGTATTTGTTTTGAGACATTATATTAGTGATCCTACACATGTTATTGACATGAGTTCCTTGTAGGAATCAAATGAGGGGGTGCTCACGACTGAGCTGACCCGCATCTTGGATCATCGCATTCAACAGCGATGAAATCGAATAGTAGATCAGTTCAGGGTCCAGTGGGACAACTATTGTCCGCACTCGGCGACCTAGGAGGACACTTATGATATATGCCAACAATTTCCATTTTTGTTTGATAGATAGACTTATGATACTGTGATACAAATTATTTTCGTCACTTATACTGTGAAACTTCAGGACAAAGTTTAGACCAAGAGTGGGTGTCACTAGTACATATGACCAAATTTGTGATGGTTTTTCATTGATATTGCCACACTTATCCATTGCAATTTCCACAAAATCCGAGAATTTTTTTCATCGCTATATCCACGATCCAGGTGTTCATGGAAACATCGACGAAATTAGATATCCACGTGTCATCACCATAAAAATGGGTTAACCCTATGAATCATCGAAATTGCAACAAAAATTCATCGTAATTACGAGGCACAACCATGGAAATTATGACGAAACTTAGTTGAAATTGTGACAAAACTTTATGCCAAGACAAAAACTTATGACGTGGATGTTGTATGTGTGACACAAAACAGTGGAAAATTGTGACAAAACTTCGTGGAAATAGGGATGAAAATTTATGTCAAATCCAAACTTACGACATAGATTTTATATGTGAGACGAAAAACCTTGGCAAATTGCGACGAAATTTCGTCCCTATTGCCACGGTTGTTCAAAATAAAAATTGGCTTCCGACAAACTATCATTGATATTGTGAAGATGACTTTAAGTTAAAAAAAAAAAACACGAGATATGGTATTACCATATTACATTGTAATATGGTATACCATATTACAATGTAATATGGGATTACCATATTACATTGTACTATGGTAATGCCATATTGCATTGTAAAATGGCAATTCCATATTACAATGTCTCTACTTTCTCAACAAGATGGAAGAAGTTATTTTTAAAAACAACTTAGGATAGTGATTTGTCCTGAGTGGGATGGTGACCTTCGCATTCAACAAGATAGGAAGTAATTCATTGATGACAAGTGTAGCAGGTGTGCAGGTGTGCATATCCACAAGTGTAGCTGACATTTCTATTGAAATATGGATGTTAGAGAAAATGTGTAGATCTTTTAGATTGAACAATATTATAGTAAATATATGTGTGTGTGTGTGTGTGTGTGTGTGTGTGTGCGTGTGTTTGAAAGTAATATTCCAAATTATTCTTTGTGTATATTGTCATATTGGTATCCTTACTTTTAATCCAACTTCATGATAACACATGCCTCCAATATTTGGTTGATTAGTTCCTTGATATATATATCCATCCCATACAAATAATCAAGGCACTAATCAACCAAATATTGGAGGCATGTGTTATCATGAAGTTGGATTAAAAGTAAGGATACCAATATGACAATATACACAAAGAATAATTTGGAATATTACTTTCAAAAAAACACATGGATTGCATGAGTGAGTCATTATGCAATTTATATTACATAATACTATGACAACACTTCTAAGATTGATGGATGATATCTTAAGACCATTTCTCGAACACCTTTATTGTAGCCTCCTTGGATGATATTTTGACTTTTAGCAATATTTGGGAAGATTATTTGAAACATTTGGAGATTAGCTTTTTAACCCTTAAAAACAATTAATTGCAAGCCAACATGATGAAATATGAGCTTGGAAAAAATTTATTTTTGTGTATGGATTTTGTAGTTAGAGGATGTGAATTTTGTATTGACCTAAGAAATATAAAATTCATTGTAAATTGGTTGATCCCAGATAATTTAATTGAACCAAGGTAATTCATGTGTAGTAGATATAATAGATTCTCAAGAAAATTTTAATCCACACTCTAGATGATAATGGATATAAGTTGAAGAGAAGTGTATCCTTTATTTACAATTGCATGGGTATTCCAAGGATATAAATCAAACATTGGTTCATTTGTTGTGAGGCTATAACATCCCAATATTTGAGAAGATTGTTTTTCATTTATATATATCATTGTTAATTACACAATTAATGTCTCAATCAAGTTACGAAAAGAGGCATGATAATCATTTAACAACACATACCTCCTAAGTTTGATTAAGTGTGGTTGCACCCACCAAGGAAAGGTTTAAAATAATATTTTAGGATTTTGGATAAGAATGAATAAAAGCTATTTGCTTGGATTTGGTCACCATATATGGGAAAATATTCCAAAGTATATGTGGATCATTTGAAGTTGTCTATGCTATCCTCATTAGAAGGATAATTTAATGAAGAGACATTGAGTCCCAAACTTGATGGGGATCATGAACTTGAAAGGGAAAAGTTCTACTCCTAGTTGAATTCATGTATTTGTGATGTCATATAGGCTTGTGCAAGTGACAAAAATTTTAATTTGTATGGATTTGGTGAGTGGAAATTTATGACCCACAAGGAGTAATGGTAAACCCAAGGGTTCATGAGAATGTTGAAAGGTAGAAATATTGTTAGGTTTGTAAAGTAAGGTTTTGAACCCATGAAGACAACATCAGTAAAAAGGTTGTGATTTATGAAAAGGTTGTAAAATATCTTTAATCACCTATGTATAAGCTATTGGTCAATTTTCTTCTATGTTCTGAATGATTTGGGAAATAATGTCTCTTAACACCTTGAAGAATTGGAAACTCTTATGAACCTAAAGGTTTGTTATGACATTAACTCATATATTCTTGTAAAAATGTAATGTTATTTGATGCCTCAATAATTTAGGTGTAGTGTATATAAGGAATAGTTATCAACTCCTTCCTTGATAATAACAAGAAGAATAGTACTAATATAATAGGAAGAGACTTGTGGATGTCACTTGCACAATTGTTGGAGCATACAAAAAGGACAATAATAATGAGGTCCAAAATTCTGGGTACATCATCAATATGTTCAATATACAAGGGGTAGACTAATACATACTTTCATTTCCAAGAATGAGCAATGAGCAACGCAAGAACATGATTATCTAGATACCTACATCACAGAGGTTGGCATCTTACCACAAGTGAGGTAGGATTAGCAACATGATATCTTAAGGAAAGATTAGAGGATAGATGAAAAGGTAAAGATGGGAGGTTGTGGTGTTAGGTTAGTTCTAACAAAGGAAAGAGAAAGAAGTTGATGACACTGGCATGACATTGGAAAAAGCCATGAGTTGACATAAACCAACTATGAGTGAACATGAGCGAGAGAGGAAACACACTCTAATATAGGGTTATCACAATAATAAATGTAACATATGGCAACTTGGATTTAAGGTGAGTGTAAAAAATGACATTCATTGTTCTAGTATTTCTGTAGTCATTAAGGCACCATACACTAGTCAAGGACATAGCATGAATCCCATGTGACATAAGATAATCTAGAGAGTGTGAGCATAATAGGAATCATAAACTAGTAATACAGAGTCATCAAAAGAACAAAAAAAACACATGGTAGCCTAGATTTAGTGCAAGAATGAGAGGTGGAATACATCAATGTGGTAGTTTATGTAAGCGTAGGAGGCGACATGTGTCAACCTAAGTTCAATGCAAGCATAGGAGGTGACATGCATCAACCTAAGTTCAATGCAAGTGTAGGAGGCGACATGTGTCAACCTAAGTTCAATGCAAGTGTAGAGGTGAAAAATACCAATGGTACCAGTGGAGGAGAGAGGATCAAAGGAAGATATGATGTCACCATTGGGAGGGGCTCCATAGTTGCAAGCTATGTAATGTGACCATTAAGGGGGACATGTTTGAAAACTGACCAAAGAAGTGATAGTTGATCCTAACTAGGTAGAGGTTATCTCAAGTAGGGCCTTTCTTGAGATAATGACCTATAAGGGACCCATCGATATTATGACCAAATCAAAATGGAGAAAAACAAGTGTAAGGAAGAAAAGATAAGGAGGAGAGATGATACTTTCCCCAAGCATTTGAAGGACTAGGAAAAGAGGAAGAGTATGTAGGAGAGCATGGAACACTAGGAGAGGAAGAAGACAAGGGGAGAACTAGGTAATATTGGGTGCTACCAGGTAAGAAGTGGCTATAGTTGATAATGGGAAGTCTAAGCTAGCCCAAAAAACTCCCAATAGGAACAATGCTTCATTCAAATTGATAAAAGTGTGTTAAGACATGGGACCTTTTTAATGTTAGCAAATGTTGATTTTGACAACTAATAGAAATACAAGGAAAAGAGAAGGCATAGAAGAACAAGGGGCTACCTCATTGTTGTAGCCTACTTTTAAAAACATGTCAAAACCCTTACCTTTTCATTGTCCTTTCGCCAGATCTATTATCCCATACAAATTGATAAGACTTGTCCACGAGATGCATTTCCATCACTAAGACCTGGATGAATCATAAAAGACAATTTTTTATATGACTAAATAATTAATAAGAAAATAAGCATGCATTTAGTTATGTAAAATACTCTGGAAAAAAATTAAATTGTCGCATACCTTAATGAGATTATCTTTGTTTCGAGAATATGTTATTCTCTACTGAATAGGTCCAACCACGTGAAGGTGGAAGCTCATATGGACCCTCCCCCCCCTCACATCGCTCTCAACTCCCCATACCCAACAAATGATTTTATTTATATAGAAAACATATAGACATTCATGCATAACTAAGATAATCATCAAAACATATGAACAAATAAACATCGATAAAGATCCAAATACAAGTCATGAATTTATACATGTAATTTTTCTTTGATTTATGTTTTTTTACATTCATAAAACTGACAATTGGGATATGATCATCATCATCCAAGGACATTGTATTTTTTGTGCCCTATCCTTCTATTGTTTGTGTGTGCTCATGTACCATACTTCTGGTACGTCACTGAGAAGGGTTAGTTGGAATCTATTCAGGGTCATGAACTGGAACAACGAAAACGATCATATCAAGATGTTGAAATATAATTGAAATAACTAATTCATTGTTTTGATTAACATTACACTATTGCTCTTTACCTGTCTCTGTAGCTGGGATAGCTGGTTCATTAATTTCATGTCCACTTGGTTGCTCTCACATTTCACCCTCCTGAGCTACATGCTCTTCAATTTTGAGAAGATAATATATAAATATAAGTCATGAAATAAATATCTACAATCACAGTAAATATTTATAATTTTGAAGCATACATACTGTAATGGGTACTCTGCTCTACACTATCAATGGACATGTGGACCCTTGTTTGACATGGTGTTTGTTGAATACCACTTGATTCACTACCACGGTAGTACTATTTCTTGAAAACAAACATAAATACTTAGTTAAGGGTGATATAATAAAATATGAATAGACTTTACAAGCATGCTACTGCAGTTTCCTTATTCATTTGATTTACCTACGTGGCTGGGGAGATAGGACTCTAGCCCAAGATTTTTCTATATTCAATCACACTTTTAAAACCATGCTTGTAACCAAGATTTAGGTCCTCCTCGGTGGCAGCAGTGTCGAGCATATTTAACTGCAATGCATAACACCATTAAAAATACCAATAAGAAAAGCATATATTTGTTCGCTACTGTTAAATAAATATTAAACATAGTTAATCATATAAATATTACTATTCCGGCTTTTATTTTTCCGTCGCCACCCTAGCCTAGTTTATGCTGGCCGTGTTTTTCCACTCTGGCCTTTGTTTCTTTGGAGGTGTCTAGTATCCTACATATGGAAATTTTGAAAAAAATCAGATATCATAATTGTTACTTAAAATAGGAAATAAAAACATAAATGCTCATATTTCAATGATAATATGACATGTGTTGTACCTTGCTTTACCGACTCATGGTTGTCGTCAATATTTTTTAAACAAGTTCTCCTTTGCATCCTCTATTAGTGCCTTCCACTATTTCTCGGGAACCATGGGAGGGCACTCGTGCTTGAGGTCTATTTGTAATTTATCCCTATACCGGGCCCTAGTGTATTTTAAACTCTCGTCAACTAACTTTGTAACCACTTTGCTATTGAAAGTGTTTCTGACCAAGTTTACCATGTGATCTATTAAATCATCTTTTTTTTTTCTATCTTGGCCATTCCAAAGTGTGTGAATGGTGGGAACAAATAACTCCAATGCTTTGTCATGTAAGTTTCTATAGAAAACATTGGTTCCTGCAGAAACGTGTTATCGTTTAATTTATAATAATATCAACAAATTTCCATTTCAATTTCATGAAAAAAATGAAACAATTAATGGGACAATTACCTACAATCTTCTAAATCTTGATCAGAACACATCAGTCATCCACTAGAAAGGTGACATCTAGTGATCCAATGATTTTAACTTGTTCTGCTCCATGCATAATAGTATCATGTCCATCTACACTATGTTCCTCTCCGGAGTCATCATGTCGAGTCCCAGGCTCCGACTCATCATGCTCTGACATGTCATGTCAATCAAAATCATTTCACTCATCAATGGATTTGAGGGGAACTGTTGTAGGAAAATCTCCCCGTGGACAGGTAGATTGCATCAAAGAGCTAGACCCTGAACTCTAAGACAAAAAATGATTAATGTGGAAACTAACTTCCTTTCAAATCTATACAAACTAATGCATGAGGAGGAAGGAGAAGAGAGGTACCTTTTTATCGATGTTTGTCCCTGCACACTTCGAGTTGAGCTCCAATCTTTCGTTCCTCGATGAGACCTGTATACAAACAAAGTATGACCAATTCCTACTCTATCAATATTATCTTGAAAATATATCTATCTGTCAATGATAATTTCATGCAAGATTAGACACAAACTAGAAAGAAACAAGCCAAGCACGTCATATTAATGAGAATAACGACAACATTACTTACAATTGTAGATGCGAATGCAACAGCTTTGTGAAGTCCCCTTTGTCTAACCCTTTCTCAAAATATCCATGACCTGGATGATAGAAACTTCACTGATCACTCTCCTTTGGTTGACTATGTGTTTCCTAATAGATCACAGGTTTCATGCTAGCAATTCTTCCCCCTTTTCACCATCATAGAGCCTGCTTATATAGGTTAAGAGAAGCTTAACCTCTTGAGGTATCTTTAGGGTAGGTTGAGGAATTCTATCTTCAGATCAGGGATCTTCTGATTGAACCAAGAATTCGAGTGCAACTAACTTCCAAACTTGAAATATCCTTCCCTTATTCTCCTCAATGGGCCAACCACTATCCAGATTAGGCAGCGCTCCCTCAAAAGGGGCATCAGGGTGCTATAGAACTCCCTAGGAGGCTCAAGGGTAGCGCCAATGCTCTAAGGATGGATAACGCTCCTTCAAAGAGGTGATTTGTTGTTATAATGCTCCCTCAGACCTTATAGGGGAGCGCCAATGCTCCTAAGGCTGATGTAGAGGAGCACTCTCCTTCAAAAACCTTGTTAAAGAGCTCCTTTCAGGCGGTAAGAGTTCCTTGACTTCAGTTAATCATTCTCCCTCCTTCAAATCAAGTGTCTGAGATATTCTAAGTATCTTCTTGGCGTCATCATCATGGAAGTATGCTTTTTTTGATGTTTGCGACACTTGCGACAGTTTGAGAGGAACATGCGACACTCATGACACTTATCGAAGCGAGCAATATCCAGGTGTAAGAGATTTCCCCCCAAAGTATGAAGTTAGAAGATGCGAATTGATAACTGAAATTCTTTGTAGATGTTGAAGCAAGGGTATAGACTTGGAGAACCTGACGGAAGATGCACACAAACATCCAACAAATATCATGACATATTTCAAAACCCAAGGTAGGCATACCTATGCTTGGGTGATCAAGATTTGCAAGATATGCCCGCCATAAAATACACTGCAGATCCATAATTGTATTGATGAAAAGGTATAGCCATTGAAGATACAATGTGGATCTATACTCTGATGACCTGGGCTATGAGATGACAAGACATAGCCATGACCAATACAAAGTGGATCTATGTAACAGTGTATGCATCATTTGTCCAAGAGAAACTCCTTCGTACCTTGGGCAAAGTATATATCAAAGTACTTACTCAACCCAGGGTCTTCTTACCAATCCCAATGTGGTATGATTCTAACCATGTGAATAGATGTCCTAATGTCGAACATGGCAGAAACCACTTGATTACCGGTCAATGGTGTAAATTGTTAACAAGTGCGAGGGAGATCAACATTATTGTCAATGATTCCCAAGATACCCTAGTACATTCCAACGAATGTGAATGGATGAGATGGAGTCGAACATCTGTGGAATCATCCGATCAGAGGTCAATGATTTAAACCTACTATTGAAAGTGAGTAGGCTTTCCATTGAGGCACGCAGGTCCCAAAGTACTAACCGGTTTCTAAGTCTGATTCCTGGATAATGTGTTGAATTCGACAGGGATAGACTCGTCGAAGGAGGGCCTTGATGTATACCCCATCAATGACATGAAACGAACATAGAGATGTAATTGGTATATCAAATGAACATGGATTGACACAGGTTTTGAGGCAATATATTTGGGATGGATGACTCTCGAGGCGGATACTTCCCTTGAACACTGAGGCACAATAGCAAAACATGACGTCGACCAAAACTTGATGATGCAGTGGATGCTGTGACTTGCATCGAGAGATCCAAAGGAGTGAAAGAAACTCAAAGAATTGGCTCAGTGCAGAGGTTCAATGGATTATAATGCGTGCATATGACAAAGTGTTGTGTTCAAGGGAGACTCTAAGAATTGCTTGGTAATGTTCTCAAGAGACTGCTTGGCTTGCTTGTTTCAAATTTTCCCCCATCCAGATAGACGAGTACCTATTTTTTATTTAATGAGTTCGAGGAGGATAACACATGCTTGATATAACTCACCTTCGATAAGTTCCTCTTCCTTTCTTTAACGAACTGGAAGAAGTAAGGGTTCGATCTCGTATGGGCCTGTCGATGTGTGCTTTATTGAGTCTAAAGAAAGAAAACTCGAAGGTTTTTCAGGATTATAGAGTTTGGAAAAAAACTTAAAAGAGAACTCTCTTAGTTCCTTTTTTGTATAGTAGTCTAACGAGACCAAAAAAGAGATAAACTATCGCTCGAAAGATGCCTTTTTGAACCTTTTAACGAGCATGAAAGGAAGCAAGATCACTTGACAATATTTTCATATTTAGAGAGTCTAAAAAGAGTTTAAATATGAATCCGGGAGGGTTCCTTTTTCATGTGTTCATGTATCTATACGGGTCCGAAAAAGAGATAAAAGTTTACCCGGTGTGTAATGACCCTAATTGAATAAATGATTAAAGATTAGAAAAAAAACAGTTAAAGAAAATAAGCATGATTAATTGTGTGATAATCAAACTGAAGAATGCATTTAATGAACAGTGACAGAAATTAAGGGAAAAGAAATAAAATAATGTAAGAACAGGGATGGCGTAGGCTGCCAAGGGTGGCGTATGCAGGGCAAGAAGCCAAGAAATCCCGAGAAGATGAGGAAAATGTTAATGAAACGAAGTACGGGGGACAGAGGGTGGTTGTGAGGAGTAACTGCGTGAGGTGTTCGGGAGGAATAAGGCGGGGGATGAGGGGGATGTGCGGGCCATTCGGAGGAGGATGGACGCAGGAAAAACGTATCTTTTGCCATTTTTACAGTGAGACGAGAGCTGGACTGTGGGGCGTGTGTGCTCAGAGAGAGACACAGGACTTACTGGTTGTATCATATTGATCAGGGAGGCATGTGTTGCTGGAGGTTTTGGGCTCGGGGGCCAGGATATCCGTAGATATCTTGGAGCTAGGTCGTTTTCCTAGTTGGCAGGGTGGACAGTAGATTTGGGCAGTTATTTTGTGTTTTTGATAGGTCTGGACTGAGTAGCAGGGCAGCAAGACAGCAAGGCAGCAAAGAGGCAACCTGAATTAGCATCAGATCCAGGTATTTGGTTAAGTTCGAATTTATTTCTTTCTGTTATCATT
>JZKD02S0014472.1:468579-490130 GCA_000966675.3 Picea glauca
TTTATTTCTTTCTGTTATCATTTCAGTAATTATTGAGAATTCTAAACTGCTGTAGTTGCTGTCATAAAACTCAATATTATGTTAGGAAGTTGTTCTTTCAGTTTACTTAATCAATCCTTATGGGTTATTTCTGTTTGCCATGAATTCAGTATTTGATGACAAATCTAAGTTGTTAAGGTATCTGTTATCCCAAGTCAGCATTAGGCTATGAAATTATTGCTTTAGTTTAGTTAAATAAAACGTTTATTAAGTTGCTTATAAAATAGAGGAGGCACAAAAATATATTTTGAACCGTTACAGTGTCACGTAGAAAACGGATCTGAGCCGCTAGATCCCAGGCGGATACCYRAYAGTCGTTAGATCTCAGGGAAGGTGCGAGGGATTTAACCCTTCGACACCAGCAAGTCCAGGCATCGGATATCGGGATATCGGACTTCGGCGTTTGTAGAGGCATGAGTCCCATACCYGTTGAAATCGTGAGTAGCGATTTCCTGATTCAATTGGGACCGTTGATCAACGACGGGACACGTGGTAAAGGACCTCGGGATTTCGGGGTTCGACACTCAGGAATTCCCGGTGCAAGGGATTAACGACAAGAGAATTCGCGATTCCGCGAACCCCGATAGAGAGAGTTACCCCCACCAGTACGAACCCACGTACCTCGGGATATCGGAGTTCGGGACTTCGAGGTTTTCGATACTGTGAACCATTGGTATCGTGATTTTGCGATCCGCGAAATCTCGATGGCGACGTGGCAGCTTGAGCCCCGTAAGCGTTAATGGGATACACGTGGCGCCATAGCGTCATATCGGGCTTTCGGCATTCGAAGGTTTATGGGAGGAGTGAACGACGACACTTAAATCGCCGATTTTCTGACCAGGAAATTACCGACAGAGATGGAAGCGTTGACCCTTGACCTTCGGTGTTCGGGACTTGGAAGGTCCTGTGCCTGGCACAACAGGTCTCGCGAACTCCCGACCGGCGATTTCCTGATTTCCACAAGCATGTGGGTCCAAGCCATTGAAAACGCAAGTAGAGAAATCCCGACGGAAGAAGTTTCGAAGGCCGACGTTGGTTGATGTTACTGTCTCAGTTCGGAATTAATTTGCTTATGATTAAAATGATGTTTAGAACTTTTAGGTTGTTACACGGTGCATTCTCATATTTTGGAGCTTGAGAACGAACCAAGACTATGCTCATGAATGTGACAAGGTAAATAATCGATCATAACTGTCAGGAAACCTACGATGTCAAAACTACAATCCAGAGGTTTAGTGAAGCCATCATATTGTTAGAGAAACCCATAAATGACTATACCTTATAAAAAATGGAAATTTATAAATAGTGATACAATGAAAATTTCATTTACCATTTCATTTTGCACAAGGATTTGTAGCAGTGGAGATTCTCATTTTGGAGGTGGATCTTGTTTCGCTTGATACCGGAGCTACAGTTGATCATTTCTCTCACTGTTTGGACCAGGTAGATGTTCATCTTTTCTTCTTTCAAATACATGGTTTAATATTCATTTTCATAGAAACATTTAATTTAAAAAATGAATCCCTAAGTCACCCCAAAAAGATCAAATCAACCTCTTTAAAAAGTGATGGGAATAAGACATGCTTTGTGAAAAAACATTTTAGAAAGTGATGGCCATCATGCCAACGCCTTAATACCTAAGTGGATGGGTTTTTTTTGTCAAAGAACCCATGAGAAATTCTCTCATATGCCCACACAGCCATAAGGGAAATCGTTTTCATTTTAAAACATTTTAATTGTTGTATGATGGATATTGAATGGATAAGAGAGGGCATGGTGATTGTAAAAGAGGGCGTGGTCTCTTTAAATAGTGTGTTCATTAGATTTTGTATTTTTAAATTGCTTTTGAAAATTGCCGAAATTGCCAAAACGTTGAAATAATCAAATTCTTTGTTTTTTGTTTTGTAGGTGATTTCGGCGACCATGATCGAGTGGAAAGAGTGAGAACATGAGATGGATGACTTGGATGCCTTGTGGAGTCCTCATATGCAAGGCTTATTGAGAGCTTGTGGCTTACTGAAGTTCTTGAAATTGCAAAAAATGAAGAAGGATATTTTGTTGCTTGAGCACATGATCGGCTTATGGGATGTCGCGGAGCAAGGGTTTTGGATTGGCTCACAGCTTCTAACCATCGAGTTTCAAGACATGTATTTCCTGACTGGCCTCCTGAAAAGAGGGGTTCCGATATCTTTTTCCAGGAAGAAGGTGCTACCTGAGCAAGTGTACGTGTCTCTGGCACGTCACTGCGTCCCAAGAGCAAGACTGGTAGGGGGTAGAATCCCTATCAAGGATATCCGAGAGCTACCCCTTTGGTCCATTTTGTTTTCCATCACAAGTGTGATGGGTAGTACTAGCGCACATCTGGTGTCAAGATCACATGTGGATTATGGTGTACAATGTTTGGAACCAACACTGTTCAATTGGAGTGCAGTGTTCCTTCGGAATGTGAAGGAACAGGTTTCACAGTGCAGGATAGGACAGAAACAGTTCGGTTACGGCTCTTTTCTAGTCTCATTTTTCTTAGAGTGCATCCCCCATATGCAACCTCAAATAGCACTAGTAGTGCGGCCAGTGGATGAACCACGGATGGAGAGGTGGACTAGTCTGTCTCCGAGGCTAGTAGCAGAGTCAGAGTTTCATTTCACTGGTGATTTCTTTGCTTGGTTGAGATGACAGTATCTCTAGATAGAAGACTTTCGTATGCTGAGGTGGATATTTGTGGGAGTATGGATTTGATTCTACCCATGGGGGAATATTGGGATGCATCAGATAAAATACTGAGCAACACCTTACCTATTTTTTGTTTTTTTATCTTTTAATGTATATGTATTTTTTGGGTATATAGAAGAGTTTTTAAAATATCTATTGTTTTCAACATGTAGACAAGGGAGTGGTGCGCCCGGTCAATATACCGATACCAGGATGTCATGGGGGTGCTCCGGTTGTAGCATATATAGGAGTACCAATGATAGGTCTCTAGGAGGTTGAAAGAAACCTCCAAGGCCTCACGATGGGCATTCCTCCTCTACGGAGGGGAGAAGTGCCTTTACATCTGCAGAGGCACATTGTGGGAGTGCTAGAGAATGTCAATTCTCTCCTTAGACACATAGTGCATGCAGTGATATGTTACTCCCAACACAATGTAGTGCAGAGAGATTAGAGTCTCTCTGGTGATCGTATTTTTGTATGCCTTGTCAGGCAATGTTGTATGGGTTTAAAGACCCAACATTTTTCTCTTCTACATACTTTTTTTTTTTTTATGTAATCAAAACATTTAGGTCACACACTATATATATATATACAGTTCCAAGTTTTTAGAGTGCCAAATGATTTGTACATGATGTCTGTGATGTGTTTTAATTTACATGTGATGTACAATTTTTCTTTCCTTAAATCTTATATATGGGCGAGATACCGATCCATGATGTAATTAGCTAACGAATCCAAAACACTGTTGAGTTCTCTTGGAATGTGCCTATATTCAATGTAATCAAACATTCATTCAAGATGACAAACTTGCAGGTGGAGATGTAGCAGGATAGGATTACGAATAGCGTAGATACAGTTGAGTTGATAGACCATGAGTTCGGAGTATAAGTAAACAATGATATGAAAGATACCCAGGGAGGAGGCTTGGGTCAACAGTCCGATGATAGAGTGATATTCTGCCATATTATTGGTTGTTGGTCCTAAGCAAATACCTTTGAACTTAGCACCTCGTCAAATTGGTAAATGACCCATGCTGCCGAAGCAATGTTATGGGAATGTCAACTAGCGCCATCCACAAACCCGAAAAAAGATAGGAAAGGAAGACGTCATTTGTGCATGAAAACACAATCACATTCATGAGTGGCAAAGGTAAAGACTCGAGCACATGAAAGAAATAGACACACCAAACTAAAATACAATAATGTACAAAGTACACATGTTGGGTAATCTAAGCATAGTACTTTTTAAGGTAAAGCCTGTTTCGGGGCTCTCCTAGAGAAATTCCATCATAATATACTAGTTCGTAGGCGCCTCTATGTAGAGCACATTTCACAATGTAAGGATCGTGCCACAGAGGTTCTAATTTACCTGTCCCCAATTTTTCATGAGCTTGGACATAGATGAGGACTAAGTCTCCTTCTGCAAAAGTCTGAGGATGGACGAATTTGTCTTACTAATTATTAATTCGTTTCTGATGTGCCTCATTAACAAGATCTGCATCACGACACGTTTCGTCCAGCTTGGATAGATATAAGAAACGTTCTTCTTCAGAAGAAGTATGGGCTAGGAGTTCTACTTTAAGTTTGAGTGATGGAATCTCACACTTGATTGGTAGAACGGCTTCGATGCCATACACCAACTGGAAAGGAGTAAATCTAGTTGTGGTTTTCACAGAAGTGTGATAAGCCTAGAGAGTGGAAAAGAGTTGTAGATGCCATGATGTCTTGTTTTCCCCTACCATGCATTGAATCATGGTTTTCATGACTTTGTTGATGTCCTCAACTTGTTCGTTGGCCTGAGGATAGTAAGGGGATGAGTTTTCATGGTGAAAACCCAACTTGACATGCAATTAGCTCATCATCTGGTTCTTGAAGTGTACACCGTGATCAGTGACAATGGCACATGGTACACCAAAAAAAGTTATGATGTGGTTCAAAAGAAACAGAGCTACGGTATGACCATCATTAAGTAAGGTAGGCATAGCCTCATCCCATTTGGTAAAGTAGTCGACGTCGACAATTATATAACCGTGCCCCCCGGCTGAGGTAGACTTACATTACATGAAATCGATACCCCACTTGGCGAAGGGGACGATGGCGATAATGGGGTGCAGTGTAGTAGGGTGGCTGCATGTCTTCTTGTTAAAGACTTGGCAGGGTGGGATTTTTTTGACTGCCTCGATACAATCTTTGAAAATCGAGGGCCAAAAGTAGTCGACACATAGGATCTTTTGGGCTATGGCCATCCCAGAAAGGTGACTGCCACAGGCGCCAAGGTGACAATCATTCAGAACGTGTTCATCCTCCTCATGAATCAGACATCGTCGAAGTATTGTGTCAATACCACGGCGATACAAGGTGTCACTGATGATAAGATAATAATGAGAGTGGTGATGAATACGTCGACGCTCTTCACGAGAAATGTTAGGTTGAAAACGTTGGGTTTGGAGGTAAAGGAGGATATCTCCCTACCAAGGATCAGAGGTGTTGATCAGGAGAAGAGATTCATCGGGGAGAGAATCTCTAGGTTCAATGTCTTCATCGGCATGAGGGAGAGCACAGATAAGCTCTACAAACACCACAGATTTTTTGGCTTTGGATTTCATAAATTCGAGATCGAATTCCTGAAGGATAACGATCCATTTAGAATATTTTCCCCAAAGTACTTGACGTGTCAAGACGTGGTACATGGGGTTGGAGTCCGCAATCACCATGGTGGTGCGTAATAATATGTAATGGAAGAATCTCTGGACAACGATGATGGCTGCCAGAGCCAGTTTCTCTACATGTGAATATTGAATTTCGGGTCCAGATAGACTCTTTCTCAGGTAATAAATCATATGTTCTTCATCGTTGGGGTCCTCCTGAACTAACACCATTGCAATAGTGGAAATGGAGGCGTCCAAGTAAAGGATGTATTCCTTTATATACTTTGGAGGGTGAAACAAAGGGGCATGGGTCAAGGCATGCTTGAGAGCATCAAATGACCATTGGACGACATCATCCTATATGAAAGGGGTTTTTTCTACAGTAACCACATAAATCTTTTAGTTATCTCGACGTAGTTGCAAATGAACGATGAAGGAAGTTTTATTTGCCTTGCAAACTTTGGATTTGGTTTAAATTGGTAGGTGGTGGTAAGGCTAGAATGGCCTTAATATTTAAGGGATCCACCCTGATCCCATATTTAGAGACAATGAAACCGAGGAGTCGACCAAATTCGATGAAAAAAATGCACTTATGTGGGTTCAAGCGAGTACGGTAGAACCGACATCGAAGACAAATAGCCCGTAAGTGATCAACATGATCGAATCGATTGGATGAGTGGTCAGGTAAGTCGTTGAGGTAAGGCTCTGCGATATGCTTGATATCGTGGAAAGCGTACGACATGGCCCGCTGGAAAGTAGAACCAACATTTTTGAGGCCAAAAGGTAGCTTTCGATAGGCAAAAGTTCCCCATGAGCAGACAAAGTCTGTCTTATGTTGATAAGTAGGTAAGATTTCAATCTGGTTATACCCAAAAAATCCATCCATGAAAGAGAAGATTGCGCTCCCAGTGCAATTATCGATGATTTGGTCAATGAAGGGTGTAGGGTAGTTGTCCTTTGGAAAAGATTTGTTGAGATCCCGATAGTCAACACAAACACAGATGGTTCCTTGTCTTTTGGCAACCGAAACAAGGTTGGAGACCCATTCTGTCAAAGGGGTAGGATAGATAAAACCAGATTTTAGAAGTTTTTCAACTTCTGCCTTTATAGCTGCGATTTTCTTGGGATGAACCAGGTGGAGTTTTTGTTGAACAGGTTTAAGAGATAGGTCGTGGAAGACATCGCGAAATTCTTTAAACAAAGCGGTGTAAGAGACCACTTCTTCGGGTGTGCAATTAGCACCAAGATTAATGTTTTCCACGACACCTTCTTTGATCGAAATATCAATAACGATCGTGGTAGAGATGTTACCCATATTCCCCTCAAAGAGAGTATCTTGTGTGAGGATAGGAGATTGTGGAGCATTGGTAACATCGGGAGGGAAGACAGAGCATATGTCTTCCAAAGGTGGAAGAAAAGAGGATCGATGATGGTTATCATCCCAAGGTAGATCGTCAATACTAAGCATTTCCATAATAGATTCGTCATAAGGGAAAATTTGGGAAATGTAATCGATTGTAGATGATAGGGAATCCAACCATGAAGGCACCGAGTAGGCATCAAGTGCCAAGAAATGTGGGTTTTTATGAGAGGGAGAGGCATATTGAATAGCTACGTATGTGGCCTCAGCTAGGCTAAGTGGCATAGTGTCACTGAGCACATCGAATTCCATAGGACTAGGTACAATCCAAGGATCAGATGATTCCAAGGATTGATAAGGTATAATCAAAATCATATTGACAACGGAAATATGATGTGCGGTAGGTGGAAGTGGTGTAGGGAAAGTACCCATAAGGCTAGAATCTTTCAACAAACCAACACCAACACTTTCATACGTAACTAGGTGGTCTCCCAAAAAAGGAATATTGTTGGTGACAAGGACGTGAGCGTCGGGTGTGTAGAAATCGAGTTGATCGATAGTGACAATTTTTCCTTGATGGGGAAATTGTACACATCGAAACATCGATGAGGCGACAACATTCATAGCGTAAAACCAACTTCTTTCAAGTAGTAGGTTGTAATCGAGGGGGGCATCGACCACCTCGACATCAATGGTAATAGTTTTGTCGCCCAGCTGAATGGCTAAGGATTGTAATAGTCCCTGAGGATGAAAACCTCGTCCATCAAAAGCGCGTAACATCGTAGAGGATTTGTTCAGGGTAGGTGATTTTAATCCTTTCCAACAAGCTAAAGACATGACACAAGTAGAGGCTCACTCATCCAAGATAGTTCAGTGGATTTGTTGATTGTGAACAACAACATCGATTTGAAAAGCTAACTGGTGGGAGAGTCAGGGTTGATGATCATCCAGATTAAATGTGAGGTTGTTTGATGACTCAAGATCAAAAGCACTGATAGCAGCTAAGAGCATTCTGCGTTGGCTGGGATAGTGTTGTAGAACTTCCAAGGCGAACATAGCACACGGTGCTTGAGCCAAATATTCAATGATGTTGTAGTTTTGGGCAGCCCGTGAATTAGGATTGAAGGTAGATTTCTCGATGGTGCTCTTAGGAGGGCGTAAGATAGAGTCAAACGAAGGTTTCTCAATCTGAAGTGGCCCAGATGGAGGACTAATGGAAGATGGTAATGGGTCTGGTATGGAACCATTAGTAGTATTCAGCTTATCAGGTTTAACTGGCGTGTCATATGTTGCAGTGCGAGTGGTCAGATTAATCTCGTTAAACATATAAATGTGGGCACTCGTCGAGGCCTCATCATGGGATTGCTTGGAACTGCCCCCTGCAGTGGGGGTTTGAGCAACCAAAGATTGCCGCTGTGAAAAAGAATGAGTAAGCATAGCGGGTTCTAAATTTCCCTTAAAAATATTAGCCACTTCATCACGATGTGGACAGTCTCGAGTGTAGTGATCGTCGCCACAAATGAGACATGGGAAGTTCGGTTTTCGTTGTGGTTGTTTTCTAGTAGCATGGGTTTGTGGTTGATTTTTTGGTTGTTCATTATTATCATTTTTCTTTGGTTTGTTTCTCACTTTCTTCTTGCCTCCAAGTTGTTGTGAAGGGGTCTATTGGACTGCATTCACCTCAGAGACCTGAGTTTGAGAGGGGGTAGAAGAGGGTGCAGTCAGACTGGGACCAGCCATCGAAGCGGGCCGCTGAGCTGTGCTAGTTGACTGAGAAGTAGATTGAGTTTTGACGGAGCCAATAACTCCATCCACATGCGAGTTAGACGACGGTTTGGATGGGTCATTAGTGGCACGAGTAGCATTTGGTATCAATTCGTACAGATTACCAGATTGTGAATAAACCAAGTCTAAGTACTGAGCTCGGGCAATAGCTTCTTCCTCAGTGACTACACCACCCATGGCTACATCACGAGCGATCTAGGGTAACAATGATTTAGTGAACCATTCTTTTAATAATTGGCCATGAATGACCGCTTTGATTAGCCTTCGTCGTCATCTCCATTCATGAATATGATTAGAGATGTGTACGGAAGTTGTCTGATGGAGGGAGGTCAATATTTCGGTACCCGTCTCGTATCGAATGGGTAGTTGGAAGTGTGTGAGGAAGGACATGGTGAGGGAGTTGAAATCGTGGAAAGAGGCACGTGGTAATTCAATATACCATTTTGTTGCAGAACCCGTAAGCATTCGTTGAAAAATATGCAAACATATAGAATCATCCATGAGGGAGTTGGATGAACACCACAAATGGAAATTCATCACGTGGTTGTTTGGGTCTTCTCCTGGATTTCCGTTGAATTTTGGGATATCAGAAGGAAGTTTAGCTGGAATAGCTGGCCAAACCGGAGAATGATAAATAGGATCATTCGTTAACCGAGATAAGTCTGGAAGGTCCAGGGTTGCTAGAAAAGGTAGTTTTCGGTTAACCTGTGGGTAATACTAGTGTGGCATGGGGACACTAGTAGGGCCATACACTAGGTTATGCGGATAATTGTAACTAGTGGGCTCTCTCGTATGAGGTTGGTGTTGACCAGGGTACACAGAATTTGAGGTGTTTTGAGAAATATGTGCGAGTGGAGGATAACCAAATGGGTTTTGAGGATTATAAGTTGGATTTGGCATTTTTCCATAAGGGGGTTGTTGTGGAGCTTGAGAATTGTGTCCTGCCAAGAACTGTAGGTTTCCTAGAAAAGGGATCTTCCATAGATCAGGTGTGGCAAACACATTTTGTCCATACGGTTGATGGTAGGCTCTAGATTGAGGCTGCCCCCCAACATGAGGGTGCCCCCCAAATGGAATTTTTCCTTCGATGGGAGGGTTCCCCCCAGCTTGAGGTAGAGTTCCCAAGATTTGAGAACCAAATGCAAATGACTGACCAGTACCGCTGAATGGATTAAGACCACCAAGACCAATCCCTCCAGGTTGTTGGATAGGTATGGAACTTCCCAGTATAACTTGGGTAGTAGTGGCAGTGGAAAGATTTAGTGCTCTATACCCAAAAGGGAGTGATGATGTAGGTCTTGGTGTTACTGGTGTGCCAATAGCAGCTTGGCTGACCACCGCATTACCAACGGGAATGGTCAGAATGTGAGGGACCATTGTGGAATGAAGTAGACCTTGGGCCAACAAACGATGTGTTCGAACCAATGGATGGTGTGGCCATAAAAATGGTAGTACCGGTAAAATGGTTTAAAGGTACGGTGTAGGAGATAGATGCGTCGACACCTACTCCTGCTCCATAAAGGTCCCGCACCATGCGTGGTGGACTTCGAACAATGTCCACAGTCCAAAAGGGGTCATCGGCTAAAGGGTTTGAACGAGACCCATTTGGAATGTCAAAAGGATTGACGAAGACAAATTCACCAACTGAATTAAGTTGGAGAACACGTCGTTTGTATCCCTCTAGAATGCGTAAAGCTTCCGGAGACTCTGAAACAATTTGAAAATTCTCTAAAGGAGTGGGAACTTCTTCTTGGGAAGTTGTAGTGTCTTGAACCTCGCTCTTTTGAGGAGATTCCTCCATAGAATGAGGGGGTAAAGGGGTTTTCCCTTCCATATTTTCTGGAGGAAGTCCCTGTAGCCTCCATGAATAGCGTGGAGGGTCGATGTTGGCGAAAAAGAGTTGGCGGAAAAGATCTATGGCCAACTACTGAAAAGAAATAACACACGCTAATAGAATCTAAGAATCACAACCAAGCAAACATGACCTTCTCTCGATGACTATACTAGTTGGTGATGAAATCCAATGTTGAGTGATCAAGTCAAGAAGGGGCGAGGATATGGTGGAACAGTTACAATGGCAGCTTACTTAATGTACTTACGCCTTGGTGCAAGCTTCCACGCAGTAATTGTGTATTTACCCTCCAAGGAGTCCTAGTGAGTTTGACCAATGTCTGCTCTAGGTACAGTGAGACTTCCCTTCACTGTCACCTTGTGTAAGACCCTAAAGATTATGGCCACTAAGGTTACCAATTCACAGTCATCCCCTGGGCGGGTATAGTCGACAGTTTGATTCGAATGTATCGGTAGGGTATCGAGCCCGAAATCAACTAAAAGCCTTCCACGCAGTAATTGGGGATTAACCTTTAAGCGATCCCCATAATAAGATCTGACCACTACAATCAGTCAAACCACGGAGGGATAATCTCCATAGCTCTCCCGAATGTGAACTCATGTGTAACCCCTGTGTGAGAGGGGGATCCCAGGAAGGCTTATATGACAACCAGATTTGACTCTCCCTAACTCAAGATGCTAATGTTTGTTTTGGAAACTTCGGATAGTTACGCTCACAGCCTAATCCAAAGTACTAAGCCTAGTCTACTGTTGGTGGAGGATCCTAGAAAAGCAAATGTTCTAGATAACTTTTAATTAGCATTCATTTTATAGTTGTTCTTTACTCAAAAGGGGTGCATGGGAGTGAAACAAATGGGATTATGACTCAGTCCAAAAAAATGCATCAAAGATGATAAGCAGTCATTTCTTTTCAATGGACATCTATCAAAGTGAGAGAGAGAGTTATTTTCACTAACAAGCACTAATAAGGAATGTCCTTAAACAAATTTTCTTCAATCAAATCCAATGTGGTGCTAAAACTTTTGAAATACCTTCTAATACGCAAAAGCAACCATGAATATGTCTCTTTATTGTGTGTATGTGAATAATGATTCATTCAAAACAATGCTCATCTTACTAATTATCTTTTTGGATCAATGAAAATCAGACCAACACAAGCAAGTTTTGTACAAACAATACACCCTCTCATTGTGATCAAAACAAGAAGTGAAAGAAAAGAAAAAATCCAAGAAAAATCAAGAACTTCACACCAAAATAAATGTCGAAGAACAATGACCTTAACTAAGATCAAATGAAAAGATCCATAGGCTTCCGATGTCCTTCACCAGAGTGTTTCGCTCAGTCGAAAAGGAGAGACAGGCAATGCATTGGTTTTGAAACTCCAAACAACAGAAAAAGTCAAATAACAATGAAGAAAGCCACAAAATCTAAACAACAAGATGTTTTTTCTTCAAAAAGAAAGATGTCAAAGTTGCAAAGGAAGAAGCATTGACTCACAAGGAGGCTCAGCAAGTGAGACACAGAGGTAAAACCCTGAAAGAGGCAATTCTGGAAATTTTTTTGGCCAAAAGAAGGTTGGTGCTCTATTGTCAAGGGCAAGGAGAATTATAGCACTCTGTGTAAGGCACTCAGGGAGCGTTGGCACTCTGTTAACATAGGTACAAGGGCGCCAGGTTTGAAAAGCTCCTAAAATGTCAAAAAATCCAAAACTTGCAATCCAGTCTCATCAATCAAGCTGAGTGCAATGGGGCAGGGAGTCAATCAACTCACGAAATCATTCAAAAAGGGGTGAACTAGGTCTAAAACAATCAAGGGGTAAGACAAGGTCTATGAGGAGAAATCAAAACAAAAATTTTTGATTTGAGGACTCCCCAATGGAGTCTCTAGTTTCTGTTGTAGGAAAATCTCCCTGCGGACAGGTAGATTACCTCAAAGAGATAGACCCTGAACTCTAAGACAGAAAATGCTTAATGTGGACACTGACTTCCTTTCAAATCTATACAAACTAATGCGTGAGGAGGAAGGAGAAGAGAGGTACCTTTTTACCGACGTTTGTCCCTACACGCTTCGAGTTGAGCTCCAATCTTTCGTTCCTCGACGAGCCCTGTATAAAAACAAAGTACGACCACTTCATACTCTATCAATATTATCTTGAAAATATATCTATCTATCAACGATAAGTTCATGCAAGATCAGACACAAGGCCAAGCGTGTCATATTAATGAGAATAATGACAACGGTACTTACAATCGTAGATGCGAATGCGAGAGCTTCGTCAAGTCCCCTTTGTATAACCCTTGCTTGAAAGATCCATGACCTAGATGATAGTAGCTTCACCGATCACTCTCCTTTAGCTGACTGTGTGTTTCCTATGAGATCATAGGTTTCATGTTAGCAATTCTTCCCCCTTTTCACCATCATAGAGCTTGCTTATATAGGTTAAGAGAATCTTAACCTCTTGAGGTATCTTTAGGGTAGGTTGAGGAATTCTCTCCTTAGATCAGGGATATTCTGATTGAACCAAGAATTCGAGTGCAACTACCTTACAAACTTGAAAGATCCTTCCCTTATTCTCCTCAATGGACCAACCACTACCCAGATTAGGCAGCGCTCCCTCAAAAGGGGCATCAGGGCGCTATAGCGCTCCCTAGGAGGCTCAAGGGGAGTGCCAATGCTCTAAGGATGGATAACACTCCTTCAGAGAGGTGATTTTTTGTTATAAATCTCCCTCAAGCCTTATAGGGGAGCGCCAGTGCTCCTAAGGCTGATGTAGAGGAGTGCTCTCCTTCAAAACCCTTGTTAAAGAGCTTCTTTCAGGTGGTAAGAGTTCCTTGACTTCAGTTAATCATTCTCCCTCCTTCAAATCAAGTGTCTGAGATATTCTAAGTATCTTCTTGGTGTCATCATCATGGCAGTATGCTTTGTTTGATGTTTGTGACACTTGTGAATGAGATACGACACTTGCGATAGTTTGAGAGGAACATGCGACACTCACGACACTTATCGAAGCGAGAAATATTCAGGTTTAATAGGAACCTCACGAGGCACAAAAAGCCTCACTTGCACTTTTCTATGTCGACCTTTTTTTTGCATTGGACCATCACTTCTACCTATAGAAGTTGTAGGATTGACAAGCTCCCCACGCACTAGGTTTAAAAACTCCTACAAATGGAAAAATTGTCTTTATCAAATCATATACAAAATATAAAACTAAAAAAACGATATGAAATTGTCATAGCTAATACAAATATGTGAAGATGCCACTTACCCCAAAATTAGTTATTGTATTTTGTATCTCTACAATTCTTTCCATGTCCTCCTATATCAGGGGTCATTTGCTAATCAAACCTAGATATTCTATGTTAGCCTTCTTCAAGGCCTTCATTACAGTTGTCATTGGGTCAGTCGAATAAAAAATTTCCTCCTCATCAATATCCTCTGTGGGAGCCTTCCCACATTGACCATGCCACAATACATTTATGAATAAAATTAATGACATGGACTTTAACAATTGAGAAATTTAGTTGTTGTTGTCATAAGTTGTTATTGTATTTAACATTTACCCGTTGAGGCATTGCAGTTGCCTTTTCACGGTCACCCTGGATAGATGTAAAGGGTGATTTTCAGACACGGTCACCCTGGACATATGTTGACACAATAAATCAATCAACAAAATTTATTAAATTCACCTGTAACATTAAAAAATGAAATATTGCAGTACAATATCATAAAAACAATAGCAAAATTTCAGAAATTTAGCTATTGTAGTCATAAGTTGTTACTGTATTTATTATTTACCTAGTGAGGCACTGTGGGTGGTTTTCCATAGTCACCCTAGACATATGTAGCAGGTGAAACTCAGACACGGTCACCCTGGACAAAATTTGACATAATATATCAATCAACAAAACTTATGAAATTCATCTGTAACATTTAAAAAATGAAATATTGGAGTAATATCAGATAAAAAATAATGAAATTTCAAAAATTTAGTTGTTGTAGTCATAAGTTGTTACTGTATTTAACATTTACCTACTGAGGCACAATGGTTTCCTTTACACGGTCACCCTAGAGAGATGAAGTAGGTGATTTTCTACCACGGTCACCCTAGACAGATGTTGACACAATAAATCAATCAATAAAATTTATGAAATTCACCTGTAACATTAAGAAAATGAAATATTACAGTAATAACAGGAAAAAAAAATGAAATTTCTGAAATTTAGTTGTTGTAGTCATAAATTTTTATTGTATTTAACATTTACCTTCTAAGGCACAGTGGGTTCCTTTCCACGGTCACCCTGGAGAGATTTAGCGGGAGATTTTCTACCACGGTCACCCTGGACAGATGTTGACATAATAAATCAATCAATAAAAGCTATGAAATTCACCTGTAACATTAAGAAAATGAAATATTGCAGTAATAACACAAAGAAAAAATGAAATTTCTGAAAGTTAGGTGTTGTATTCATAAATTTTTACTATATTTCACATTTACCTGTTCAGGCGAAGTGGGTGCCTTTCCACGGTGACCCTGGATAAATGTTGAGACAATAAATTAATCAACAAGAGCTATGAAAGTAATTGTAAAAACATTATGCAGTAAAAATTTGAAATATTGCAGTGATAAATTGTAACAATGATTGATCAAAGGTTGAGTTGAATGGTATGTAAGATATTTATGCCCATAGTCGCACCCCCTCCATCTATTTGATTTAAGTTTTAATCAATCAAAAAGTCTTCACCTGGAACTATTTTTTTTGTTGCACATACAAATATATGCTTTCCTTTGCATGCCTCAAATATGCAATTTGGTTTCTTAGTTGTTGCCACTGGTTGTGTACTATTTATAAAGCCCGCAATGTTTCCAATAGCTTTTGTCCTTCCATCAATATACATAGTTGCCCGTTTATTTCGATTGTTATCTAATAGTTGTATATAATTTGCGACAACTCCGTATCTCCACATACTTTGCGTATATCGGACAAACATCAACCAGTGATTGTGTTTGTATAATGGTTCGACATACTCCATCAATTTAGTTACAATTCCATAGCTGACCTTTATGGCATCCATGGAAAATAACCCAATCCATGTAAGGACAAAGGAACAATGTGATACATCCTCCCATCGATGAAGAAATATGTGTTCACTTCAGGTATCTCCTTAGGTGCCCATCGTTGCACTAGATGTTTATACCTCAAGGGTAATAAAATATAAACATGACCCTTCATTGGTAATAAAATATTGCATGTGGGTATGGAATCTTTTCTTTTCCTTTTCCAACCTAGTTGATCTAGAACCGATAGATCTAGTACAACAAGTCTCACTTTCAACCTCTTTTAATATATCTTGATCATCACTCGAGGAGGATAGATCCGACATATACCTATTTGGTGGTACCTACACTCAAAAAAATAAGATAAGTTATCATCCCAATATACGTTTTTGGTACCAACACAGTTGCATATAGTTGCATTTAGTTGCATAAAGTTGAAATTGCATTTAGTTGCATATAGTTGCATAAGTTGCATATAAATTTATATCATCACCAAGGTAAGAAAATTAGGGCCTTCTTCTCTAAATGAATCTTTTTTATGCTTAATGACCATGAAAAATGCCTCTATTTCGGAATGTGTGCACCATTAGTATGTTTTAAATAAAAAGAATGGGTTTCAAGACCTATACCATGGCCAAGGGAGGAAATAAAGGGCCTTAGGCCCTAAATAAATCTTCTTTATCTTAATGGCCATGAAAAAGGCCTCAAACCACCATACATATCCTCTATAAGGGATATATGGAATTTGGGTGGGATATGGTCACCATTCAAAAGCTTTGGGCATAATGTATAACAAAGAACATAAGGTGCTTAGGCCCTATTTGAATCTTATCAGGGCTGATATTTTTTATGCAGTCCTTAAACAACCACACAAGATCTATGTAGGGTATCTTTAGAACCATTGGTACATTTTCATAATAACAATAGGTCTCAAGGTGTGTACCACAGCTAAGAGAGGAAACAAGTACCACGGCTAAGAGAGGAAACAAGTATTTTTTCACATCACATATGGGAGTTTAGGCCTGTACCATCATCAAGGGAAGGAGAAAAGGGAATTAGGATTTAAATTAACTTTATGTTCTTAATGACCAAGATCAAGGCATCCAATTAGGAATATAGGCAACATTGGTATGCTTTAAATAATAATAATGGCTATCAGGACCTCTACCATGGCCCAGGGATGAAAATAATGGCATTAGGCCCTAAAAAAATCTTCTCGTCCTTAATGGCCATGAACAAGACCTCAAACCACCACAAAAATCCTCTTTAAGTGACTTATCGACGTTAGGTGGGATACAATCACTATTCACAAGTTTTGGACATCACGTATGTCACTTTGGATCTTACCCATGGTTAGGGAAAGAACATACGATACTTAGGCCCAATTTCAATCTTCTCATTGATCTTTGCGATGTATTCTTTGTACAACCACACAAGACACTTGTAGGGGATATTTCACCTTTGTGTGGGATATTTCATGCCAATAGTACATTTTTCATAATAAGAATGTATCATCGGATTATTTCATGGATAGGGGAGGAAAGAAAGGAACTTTAGCATAAAATAAATATTATTGAGATCAAAGTCAATGAACTAGGCCTTCAACAACCACACCTTTCCTTTTTTAGGGATTCTTTTCCTCTTGGGGAGATATGGGAGCCATTAGGAGGTTTTTTTCACCACAAATGAATTCCAAGGCACATACCATATTTGGGGGAGGAAAACAAGGGCCTTATGCTCTAAAAAAATATTTCTCATGCCTAATGGAAAAGACTAAGTCCTTCTATTGGGAATGTGTGCACCATTAATATATTATGGAAAATAATATTTTGTATCAAGAGATATACCATGGATGAGGTAGGAAAACAAGTGACCTAGGCCCTATACAAATATTCTTGATCTCAATGGTTATGAAAAAATCCTTGAAGCACCACAAAGACCATCTCTAAGGGATCTTTGGCCTGTGGGTGGGATATGGGCACCATTAATGGGTTTTATGCATCATAGTTGGCTCTCAAGGCCTCTAAGAAGGAACTTAGACCCACTAGGAGGATATAGTTGCATTCATAAGCTGCATTAGGAGGATATAGGTCACACATTCATAAGTTGCATATAGTTGCATATAGTTGCATAAGTCGCATATAGTTGCATAGTTGCATAAGTTGCATATAGTTTCATAGTTGCATAAGTTGCATTGTTCCATAAAGTTTCATGTTGCATAAAGTTGCGTAAAGTTGCATTGTTGCATAAAGTTGCATGTTGCATAAAGTTGCGTAAAGTTGTGTAAGTTGCATTGTTGCATAAAGTTGCATGTTGCATAAAGTTGCATAAAGTTGCATAAATTTGCATAGGTTGCATTGTTGCATAAAGTTGCGTAAAGTTTCATAAGTTCCATAAAGTTTCTTAAGTTGCATAAGTTGCATGTTTCATAGTTTCATATAGTTGCATAGTTGCATATAGTTGCATATTTGAAAATAGTTGCATATGAAATTGTTGCAATATAGTTTCATATAGTTGCAATATAGTTGCATAAGTTGCATTGTTGCATAAATTTGAATATAGTTGCATATTATTAGTTGCATAAAGTTGCATATAGTTGCATATCCCCTAACACTGAGTGGAGAACTGGATTTCGGACCTATCAAAGAGTTTGAGTGAGGATCGATAGTTTGAAAATACATGATCCTTTAATTTCACATTTTTGGAAAGCGCCTTTAGTGGTGAATTTAACATATGTAGAAAGCACCTTCTATGGAAGCACATGGTTAAGAACATGTGTTTCTTCCTAAGAGGTCACAAATTCAAATCCAAAGGAGAGTAGGTTATGTATACCTCGGTACACTTTAGTGGTGAAATTTGAACAATCAATGAGGAATAATAATTGGGTTGTAGGTCTAAAGGATTGTCTCAACTATTGTGGAAATTCTAAGCATGGTTTCTCTCCAACCATCCCACAAGAGAAAGACAATGAAAAACATTTTCTTGCACGAGACCCCTCTCTCTTCCTCGGGATATGACGCATATGAGACTTTTACTTAGACCAACCCAAAAGTAAAATATTGATGGGAATGTTGTAAGGATACATAATAAAGAAAAGATAGTACCCCAAGGACAATGATAAGGCTAAATCAACCAAAAATCCCCTTTCCTCTTTCCCTATTGTGGTATCATAGTCCCCTTGTTTCTCCCTCAATAAATAATTAGGTTGGATTTATATTATTGTGTGTTTCCCTTTTTACAAAACCATGAACTTGTTATAAGAAATATACCCACCACATTGTATAGTCATGACCTTATGAGACCCTTTTGACAGGGCAAGTAAATTTTTCCTTCAGTCTCTATCTTGTTGAAGCCATCATCCTAAGATGCCATTAGCTACAACACTACCCATAGGCATGTGAAAAAAGTTACCATGTAGAAACTCTCTCCAAAGGCCCATGGAAAGAGTTGTATATGCTACAACTCTTCCCATATGCCTATGGGATGAGTTTCCATGTGGCAACTACATGGAAAATATGCTCACATGCTTCAAGGCATAATTTAAACTATTGAAAGCATGAACAATGGAACTTGTAGGTGTGCCACCCTTAAACTTGTGAATAATCTTCTTAGAATGTTTCACTCCAAAATAATGTTTTCTTTCAACCCTATGTAGTTTTGAATTGGAAAAAGGAATACCAACAATAAGAGGAGGATGAATTAGAAGAATAAAGAATACCAAAGAAAACTAGGAGGAAATAAAACAAGGCCCTTTAATTCCCTAATTAGGCTCTATATATACCTAATCATGTGTTCTAGATCCATAATTAGGCCAAAAATGTCCTTAATTGGGGAAAGGAAGACCATGGAGTAGACAACATGTCCAACAAATGCACTCATGTTTTCATCTGTTGAAGGTCACTTATAGGGGTTTTATAGGGATAGAATCACGAATCTCTTGAGAGCCTACCAATCAAATGGAATGTTAAAATTAGGATCCATAAGTCGTTGCATGTGTAGATCACAACAATAAATGGCCTCCACTTAGAACCATGTCCTTGAGCATAGCATGGAAAAAATGACCTAGTAATTAGAGCCTTTGTCATGACAAGTCAACATTTCACCAAGTAATTGGCCTCTTCTAAGACAAACAACTACCATGCATGGCATGATAATTTTGTTGTTAGTGTTGTTCCATGGACACAAATAAATGAAGAAAGCACTATGTCAAATGAAGATATGTTTTTTCCCTTTTGAAGTTCAATTTTAGTATCCTTTCAGGGACAAAGTCCTTGAAAACTATGAAGGACATATTGATCAAACACTATGTCACAATTGAGATCCATAAGTTTTAATGTGTGTATATCATAGTGATTATGTGGTCTTTGCAAGGAACCACATGTTTCAGGTGAGCATGGTGAAAATCACCTGCTAGCTAAAGTTGGTCAAAGGCATGCTGGGTTAGTTTGTTTCGATGGAAATGGGAACTTGTAAAATGGGTTTTTGGAGTAATTATGGAAATAAGATATGTGAGAAAGGTTGTGGTTATTTTCCATGGAGATATCCAACATAGTATATCGCATTCCAAACAAGGGAAAAAAGATTCCCCCCCCCTTATTGAAGAACTTTTGTATGATCCTTGTAGAGATAAGAGTCTTGAAAGCTACCAATATCCTACCAACCAAATGATTCCCTAGAGTCAAGGTCCATAAACTATAGCATGTGTTTCATGTTAACTAAGTGGTCTCTCCAAAGAACCATGCACCCAATGTGACCATGGATAAAATGAGTTTCTTATTGAATCCTTTGGCATGGAAGGTTAGTTTAATACCATGCAACCAACATATCCCTAAATGGGTTCCTCGGACACATGAGAAAGGTTATTTGTTATTGTTTTTCTATGGAGACAAAGGCAATGAAGAAAATGGCATGTCAAACATAGTAATATTTT
Organism: Picea glauca; assembly: GCA_000966675.3. Taxonomy (NCBI): domain Eukaryota; kingdom Viridiplantae; phylum Streptophyta; class Pinopsida; order Pinales; family Pinaceae; genus Picea; species Picea glauca. The sequence goes on from JZKD02S0014472.1 coordinate 488,960, forward strand.
TTGCTCATTGAAACTTCGTTACATGAAACTCTTAATGACATTAAGGGTATTGAATTCTATTGAGGGATCATTACTGAAACAATATGTTGTAATTGGGATATGTAAGTTGTAATGTGAACATCCCATCGCAATTAGGTGGATTTTTCAAAGAAAAATGCACCTAAGAAGAACATTATAGGGGATTATCAATAATTAGAAGTCGTATGGGAGAGATAAAGGTAGAACATATTGTACACCTTAATGGATGATATTGTACCCCCTTAATGGATGATACTGTACCCCTTCTCTCTTTCTCTTCTCCATAAGAATGTTGGGGTTCTGCCATATGGTATTTTCATATGTTATGTTTATAAGAGTTGTGCATTAATTGTCTTGTTAATTAGTTGCTTCTTTATACGAGAACAAGTCCAAGAGGCCTTCAATGTTTTGTCCTTTTTCTCCTTCATCCACTCTCTTCATTTTATCTCATTTTCCTTTGGTATATATGTTAAGCTTATTTCAGTTATTTCAGTTATTTTTAAACCATCTATGTTCATTTTAAAAGGATGACTTAGCATTTCATCAAGCATTCTATCAAGAATTTCATAAAGCATTCTATCAAACATTTCATAAAACAATTAGCATGGACACTCAAGATATTGGATAAATAAGTCAAACCATTTCCTCCAACCGTGTGCCTTCCTCTGGTGCAAAACTGTCTGCCCTCCTCTGGTGAAAAACCATGTGTGCTCCTCCAATGAAAAACCATGTGCCCTCCTCCCGTGAAAATCTGTGTGCCCTCCTCTCATGTGCGTGTTTTCTCCTCTAGTGAAAATCCATGTGCCCTAGCCTCCTCCTGTGCGCCTCTCCCTCCTTTTCCTCCTTCTCCCATCCTCCTCTCCCTTCCACTCTGCATGCAAATACATGTGCCCTAGCCTCCTCCCATGCACCTCTCCCTCCTTCTCCTCCTTCTCCCATCCTCCTCTCCCTTCCACTCTAAGTGTGTGCTCCTCTCCCCTCCAATCTATGTGATCCTATGTAGTGGTGAGTGCAAGCAGCTCCAAATCTGTGCGCGAGTGTAGTGGTGTGTGATTTGTATTTGGTTTTTTTTGTATGTTGTTTTGTTTTCATTTTTTGTTTTTTGTTTGTGATATATATATATATATATATATATATATATATATATATTATA
>JZKD02S0014472.1:490212-512907 GCA_000966675.3 Picea glauca
TATATTATATAATATATAATCCCTAACTTGTATCCCTTGAGACATAAAATCCCTAACTAATAACCCCTGAGATATCATCATGGATACATCCTTGATGATGAGGGGAAGAAGGGATTCTAGGAACTACTCTATAAGCCCGAATTCTAGGAACTTGAACATGGTATACCCTCTGATCCCTATGACTCCTGATACAATTGCCCCCAGTGAACATAGTGTGACCTCAAACACACTAAAAGATGAATACATTATGGTTTTGAACATAGTAACATCATAATAGATTGACCCTTGTAATACACTATGACTCTTAACCCCTATAACACTTGATCTCTTAATTCCCCTTTTTATTTATTTCAAATTATTATTATGATGCATTTAGAAAACTATGAGGTTAATTAATATGTCATTTATCGTCAACAATATCTTTGGCATTAAAGGATCATGTCATGGTATAAAATATTGATCACTATAACCCTCATTGCATATAGTATAGCCTTGAATATCCATGAACCGTGAATTAATTGGTCTCCCCTAACCGAATCACCCCCTCACACATTATGACCCAAAAAATCATGTTAACCCGTAAGGCACTATGGCCAGTAACCATTAAGCCACTAATATGCTATGACCACAAATAATTATGGTCCTAGACATTGTGTACCCATTGATCCCTATGAACCTTGACATGCCTAACCCTTGAAATGATCAGCATGTTTCATTAATAAACCATGAAGAAATGAACCCCCTAAGAAACTATAATCCCAAACACACTAGTCCCCTATAAATGAATTAACCCCTTAAGACATGATTATCTCAAACAAACTAACCCTCTCATACATTCAACCCTTAATACATTATTACTTTGAACACACTAACCACCTAATATAATTTGATAATTGATCCATTTGATCCTTGATGAAATCACCTCCTAATAATTATGACTTTTAAAACAATGAATCTCTATTATATGATAACCCCCAATCAGTGTCAACTTGAGCATGGTATACCCTTTGATCCCTATGACTCTTGAAACAATCAACCCTAGTGAACATAGTGTGACCTCAAACACACTAAAAAATGAATACATTATGGATCTAAACATAGTAACATCATAATAGATTGACCATACTAATACACTATGACTCTTAAGCCCTATAACGCTTGATCTCTTAATTTACCCTTTTAATTTATTTCAATTTCATTATAATGATTTTAGAAAAGTATGAGGTTAATTAATATGTCATATATGGTCAACAATATATTTGACATTAAATTATTATTGTTATCACTCCAAGAAACCCTTTGTGGTTGCAGACCAGAGGTGCTTGGTAACCTAAGAAATGAATGTTTTTTGTATTTTGTGAATGTGGATCAATGGGACAACTCAATACAACTTATAGCATTCAAACATGAAAATGATAAACAAATAGACAGTTCTTTCAAAGATTGATTAATCAGCAGGTAGCTTTAAAGTGGGTGGAGAACAAATTGTGACTAAACCAGTGCAAAGCAGGGTCTAAGAGACAATCAAGAGACTTATTATCAGGCTATGAGCTAAACAATGGGATAACAACCATTCAAAACTTGACAACACAGATAATAATGCAGAAGAAGATGGAAAGTTGACAATCAAAACTGAAAGAAACCTGTGATCTGTATTAGCATAGAAAGTCTGAGTACAAAAAGAGTATTCCTCTATCCAGAATCAAACCCTTGTTTGATATCAAAACAGGAATTTATAGCCTTTACAAATAGTTACACAGATCCTAAAAACATGGACCTGTCATTTAATAAAAACAGTTCTATTCTACTTAAACAACTATGAAATTAAAGTCTTCAATAATAGAACTGAGTGTTCGAATTGTCTTCAGCATACAAAAAATCACCATTCGCTTCCTCCAGCTTCCAACATCTGTGATGTGGTGAGGCAGCATGACACATGTGCATGATTGTTCCATTTCCCAATATTTATGGCTGAATTTTAGGATATGGTTTTGAATGTGTATCCAAAATCCCTCGAATATCTGAGGTTGAACTTCATTCATGCAATTTAATGGTCCATTGATACGTTGGCATATATTCAAAACAAGTCGGAAATAAACTATTGCGATTTTGTCCTCAAAACTTGCTGGCCCAGCTTTCAACAGCGCAACCGTTTGAAACTTTCACGGGTTAGCTGTTGAAAGCTACCGCTTTCAACAGCTAACGGGTAACGAAATAGTATCCTTGCGCTGTTGAAAGTCTCGATAGTGCACAAAAAAGATCTTTCGCCTTCAAAATTTATTTCAAACGAAGATCAATTAACATCTGACTTCTCACTTTGCATATTGACTGCCACCTAAGCAAGAACTTTCAAGTCTGGATGAGACCTTTGTTTCAGCTTTTGTTTCAATCCCCTGATCCGCTTCTTGAGGTGTCGGGCAAGAAATCTTAATCTGTTGCAGTTTCTAATGAGCTTTTTCTTCTTCTTTTTCTCTTTAATGCTCTCCTTGGCCAATCTTTCGAATGCTGCATTCGCCTTGGAAAATTTGTCAGACAAATTTTTATATCTATCCTTTATCACCCGCTCCAAGACTTCCTATTGGGCAATTACCTCCTTGAGGTGTTTGATTCTCTGAGATTTATTTGATCTAGGGTTCTTCGATGATTCTCCCTGCTCTATATGTTTTAATGTTTCATAGTTTTGAGCACATTCTGCTGATTGTTCAGAGCTCTTGATGAGAGGGCACTAATCTTTCTCCTCAGATTCTGAATCCGAGTTTGGCAAATTTAGGATATTTTTCCCTATACTTTGTTGTGTAGGGTGTCCTGAATCCTGCTGTATAGATTGCTCTGTAGTCTTCTCGAAATTCAATTTCCTTTTCAAACTATGAGACTTCAATCTAGATGCCCTATCTTCTGAAGGTTCTGACAAGGCCCTTCTTCTTCTTGAGCTACTCTGAGGAGAGAATTGCTTTCTTGCACCTGTCACTTGTTCATTTGCAGTATGGTTCTGGGTTTCAAAGCCTTCCCAGAACAGGAAGTGCTCCGAACTCCTTCCTTGTTGCTTTAAGTCTTGCAGAAGAATCAATTTAATGAGTCCTAGGTGACATAGAGTAGCTTTCATGCTTAAAGGCTGGGTTTTAATTCTCTTGCAGACCTTAGACAAACTGTGATATAAAAAGTAAACCAAATTGATGGGAGTCTTGCCTGTAAAATGATCCATCAATTTAAAGTGGTACATCATCAACTTGTCGTATCTTCCTTCTGAGGTAATGTATAGTTGAATGTCTTTAAATAAATGTTGCCACTCTTCATCCAGATATGAAACGAGCATACCTTTTGTCCACGCTTTGTGTTTGTACCCATCCTTCAAATAAACCCTGCAATCCAGATTCTTAGGAGCGGTGGTCTTAAACCATTTTTGACCAGTTCTGGGCAATCCTGTAGCAGTGGCAATGACAGCCTCATCCACCTTGATTTCTACAGAGCCAACACGATCTTTGTTGCCATCAAATATCTTGGCGAAGGCTTCAACAGTGGCCTGGTCAGACCCAACTTGTAACTTTTCAGCGAATTCCATGCAACCAGCATTTGAAAAATACCTTTGAACCTCGGGATGTGATTCCAAAAAGGATAAATTATCCAATTCTCATTTGAGTAACACGCCACTGCGTTTTCTCACCATCTTGGAGCTCAAACACCTGACAAATTAAAACCCTATAACCGCTTAGTCGAGCTGAGGTTCTGTGCTGTTGAAAGCAATCCAGGCTTCGACTTTGTTTTGAATTAAATGAAAACCTTGACAGTGTTTTGTAAGCGGTTTGTGATGCGAGACCTCTGTTTGAATTGATGGTGTCAGGTCGGCGGTACCTCCTCTGTACCTGCATCTCCAAACATGATCTTGCCATTCCAACTGCGATGAACGTTGAGCGTGGTTTCTGGAACGACTTGGAATTCCAGTCACATCTGACATGCACGATTTAGCTTCCATGATTGCCCACTCCTATCGGTGCATGCCTTGGATTTGCTCTGACGTGGGGGTGATCACACCATCATTGTTTTTCATACGTGGACAACAACACGTGATTCCCGTTTCGAGCAGCAACAACCCGTGGAGAATGCTTCGGCCAAACGCTCGCTTGCCACTTTCACCAGCGTGCGAATCTGCGAAGAAACCCCCGTTATCTGCTGAAAGTAAGCACTTTCAACAACGCACCATTTTGTAGAAGACCCTCCTTAGCTGTTGAAAGCGTGTGCTTTCCATAGCGCGCCACCCGAGAACTGATTTTCAAAACCTTTTAATACTTGTCACTTTCAACAGCGCGTCAACTGATGAAACGATCACTTTAGCTGTTGAAAGTGAGCACTTTCCACAGTGCACAATAAACCTTTTGAAAACACGTTAGTTGTGGAAAGTAAAAAATTACATTTTTGAAAGAGAAGACTTTATGGATCGATTATTTCCTAAGACACACAAAAACCAAAAATTTTCTCAGCTGTAAAAACTCAAAAAAAATGACTTGAAGATACTACCTAAAGCTATGATATCCACCCAAAACTCGGCCGAAAGGACGGTTTCATTTTGGGAGTTAACATTTGGCTCCAACTGGGATGGGCATCTCCCCGTGAGGTGACCAAGAACCTAGCTAGACTCAGTAGCCTTATTGAAATCTGAAAAGTAGTTGCTAGTTCCATTGGGCATGGAGTTATTTGAATGACAAAGTAAAGAAAATAGAACTTAAAAAGAAATATGTACAAAAATAACCTGGCTTCACAAGAAGCCTTATGAGAAATAGATCTTCAGGAAGCACCCATTGAAAGGGCCCCCTGAAACTGGCTCGCCTGAAAGAGTTTGAAGAACGAAGGTGTTGTTCTGCTACGCCTCTGTTATGACAAAAGGACCTGTCCAAAGAGCCTCAAATTTTCCGTGTTTCCCTTTTTCCTGCCTTGATGCATCCCATTTTAAGACCATATCCCCTGTTTTGAAAACATATGATTTGACTTTCTTGTCGAAATTTCGTTTAATCATTTCCTGATGCAATTCAGCTTTTTCTAAGAGCTGGTCTCTATCCTGTTGTAGTTGTACCAAATCATGAATCCTCCTAGTCAGATCATTTGGTTCCTCATCCATTTCCTGTAAAAATTTCGCAACTGGTAATGCAAGATGAACAGGAAATATGGCCTCAGTACCATATACTAGCTTGAAAGGAGATGTACCAATTGATTTTTTGCATGTTACCCTGTCAGCCCACAATGCAAATTTTAATTTGGAATCCCAACCTCTGGCATTCTGCTCAAGAATCTTCTTTATGATTCTGACTAAACTTTTGTTCGATGACTTAGCTAGACCATTCCCTTACGGATAGTAGGCTATGGAATGTACCAGCTGAATTCCCAGCTCTTCACACAATTTCACCAAGTGTTTATCTTTGAATGCAGCAGCATTATCAACGACCAATCTTTTGGGATAGCCAAATCTGGTGAATATATTCTCCTGCAGAAAGTTTATGATGACAGTGTGATTGGTGTTCCAGGTGGGAATAGCCTCAATCCATTTTGTAAAGTAATCGGTGGCAACCAGAATCCACCGATGGTGTCCGCTAGAAGGAGGATGGATATCACTTATGAAGTCCAGGCCCCACTGCTGAAAAGGCCCGGTGACCACTATAGGTTTGAGAGGAAGTGACTTCAGTTGTTTTTTGCCTTCGAATATCTGGCATTTGTCACATGTTTTCACAAATTCATAAACATCTGAAAATAAGGATGGCCAATAGTAACCTGATCTCAAGATTTTGTGTGCTGTGGTTTTCCAATAGTGATGTCCTTTGCATTCACTATCGTGAAGTTCACACATGACCTTGGCTGCCTCTTCTTGATTCACACATCTCAACAACAAACCAATAGGATTTTTCCAAAACAGCAAATTGTCACTTATGCAGAAATTTACAGCCCTGAGTTTTAAAGCCCTTCTTTGAACCTTTGTCAAATCTGATGGGACTGATAAAGTCTGCAAAAACTGAATGATGTGGCTGTACCATTTGCAATTAGCTAGATGAGATGAAACCTGCATTCCCTTACCTTCACTGTCTTCAGCAGATGGAACATTTTCTGCATTAATGCTCATCAGATTTACGTCAAACAGCTTGCAATTCTCTTCTTCTAGGAGCTTGGCAAGGCCCTGACCTTTAACTAGTTTTGCTGGTTTTATTTCGACATCGAACTCAATCAACCTGGATATCCACTTACTTCTTTTGCCATCAATTTTAGGTTGGACAAGAACATCTTTAACTGAACTGGAAGGAACAAAAGCAATTACCTTTTCCTGAAGAATGTAAACCCTGAAAGCCTTCAGTGACTTGACAAGTACGTAAGCCTGTTTTTCCAGCAACTCATACTTTACCTCTGCATCCCTCCAAACTTTGCTAAAGAAAGCAACCGACTGTTCTTGATCATCAACATTCTTCTGGAAAAGTACTGCAGCGATCGTGTCATTAGAAGCAAATGAAAAGATATAAAATACCTTTGAAAAATCCGAGCTGATCAATACAGGAGCTGTCGTGATGGCTTCTTTGATGTCATTGAATGATTGTTTGGCTGCTTCAGTCCACTTTATCTCAGAGTCTTTCCTCAACATAGCAGTGATATGCTTGGTGAGTTCGGCAAATTTCACTACGAATCTTCTGACAAAATTAATGGTTCCAAGAAAAGACTGAATGTCTTTCTTCGATCTTCGAAGGGACAGATTTCTAATTGCCTCTACCCTCTTTGGATCGATTTTAACCCCATCCGAAGAAACAATATGTCCAAGTAGTTTTCCCTCTTCAAGTGCAAAATTAGAATTTTTGGGGTTAAGAGAGATGCCATACCTCCGACATTTCAGAAATGTCCTCCTCAAATGCTGCAGATGAAGTTCGTGGCTGCTCGAGAAGACAGTGATATCGTCAAGATAAATCAATACAAAATTGTCTTTCTCACCGATGAAAGCAATATCCATTGCTCTTTGGAACGTTGCTCCTACATTCATCAGGCCAAAGGGCATCTTCTCGTACATAAAAGTGCCCCATGGAGTGGTAAAGGCATTTTTTTCTTTGTCTTCTGGATGTACAGCAATCTGATTGTATCTGGAAAACCCATCGATAAAGGAAATTACCTTCGATCATGATACCTTCTGCAACATGTGCTCCATCTTAGGCAGAGGGTAATTGTCTTTTCTGGAGCATTTGTTCAGATTTCTGAAGTCAACACAGAGTCTGATTTCTCCGTTCTTCTTCCTGACCGGCACAAGATTTGCAATCCACTCTGAATACCTGAGGGGGATAATGATGTGGGCATCCAACAATTTCTTAATTTCTTTCTCCATCGTGGGCAGCAGCAAAGGGTTGAAGGACCTGAGCTTCTTACGGAATGGTTTAGTATTTTTATTCAAGGGAATTTTATGTTGAATAACTTCTGTGTCAAAGGTTTTCAAATCGTCATACTGCCAAGAAAATATGTCTGAAAATTCCTTCAGCAATTTACCATAATCAACCTTTTGTTTATCAGACAAATGAGAGGCCAAGTTGACATGTTTGGGATCTTGCTCACTGGCTACATTATACTGGAAAACATTTGACTCCTTTTCAGCATTTTGTAATTTGACAGCCACATCGTTGTTGTCAAAGAGCCTCTCTAAAGGGACCAAGCCTTTGGGGATTCTATTGGTGGAAAAATGAACTATCTCGTGAGCTGCAATCTTGTTTTTGAGCTTTGGCTGCTCAACTTCATCATCATGTTCGTTCTCCTGGTCAATCTGCAGATCTGCAAACTCATCGACTACTGCAAGGAATCGAGTCAGTTCAGCATCATCCTCAAAGACTTTCCAAAATTTCACATTGTCAGGAAGAGAAGGTCTATGTCTAACTTGAATTTCATAAGACAATTTGTGAGGCAAAGGAGGAATGAAAGCACATGCCGATACAATGAGTGAATCAGCCAATTCATTCATGGCTCTAGGCACAAATGTAATTTTAAAATCTGCAAAACTTTTAATCGCTTCCAAGGCTTCATCCCGGTATGCTTTCAGCCTTACATGCTTGGCTTGAAAAGACTTATTGACTTGCTGGATGATCAAATCTGCGTCACCAAATACCTAAAATTTCTTAATGCCTTTCTCCTTTACTGCGTTCAGCCCCAAAAGCAATGCTTCGTATTCAGCGATATTATTTGTCACCTTAAAATCTAGTTTGAATGAGAGGTGAGAAGCTTTCTTTGAGGGAGAAATGAACACCACTCCTGCTCTAGCTGACTCTTTGGTGCAGGCACCATCAAAAAACATGGTCCAGAGATCATCCTCTGCTATCTCTGTGGGCTGAATTGTGGTCTGATCTGATGGTTTTCTAAGCAGCAATGTATCAGACAGTGAGTCATCAAATTGCAAGATGCAAGATCCCATATCTGTGTCTACTTCATAAATAGGATGTCTTGATGGGTTCTTTTCATCGCTGATCACATATGCTAATTGAGACTCCCTGTAAAGTATTATGTTCACCCCTCTGAAAACAGGGATAGTTGCATAGGAAAGATCCATTTGGAGAGTGCCACCTAGCCTCTTCATCCATGATCTCGATAGAAGACATCAAAATTTTGGGGGTATGTCCGCCACCACTATGTCCATCATCATGGTCTTCATTGATGCTTGGGTGAGGGTCACGGCCAAATCCTTAATCATCCCAAGGCATTTGACTTTTCAAGAGTCAAAGGAGAAAAGGTCATGGTAAGGCTTGGTGATTTCTAGTCCGAGCTCATCCATGACAACTTTAGGCATCAAGTTATGTGAGGCGCCGGAGTCCAGTAAACAATTGTGCAGTGTCTTCTCATGGATGTTTAACGATATGTAGAAGGGGGGAAAACTTTCATCTTTGTCTTCCACCATTTGGCCCAGAGTGATAGTTGGTTTATCATCATAAATGTTGAGGATATTAGAAGATTGAGATACTGACTGAGGATCTAAGGTTTTGAGGATATCTCTTTTAAACATCTCATTTTTCATCAGCTCAACAAGAGGGATTGGAATCTTGATCTTTTGTAATTTAGCCTCGAAATTAAAAGAATAAGGAGCCTCAGCAGTCTTATCGGAAATTTTTACTTGGCTTGAAGGGGCTTCTTGATCCTTCTGTTGTTCAACAAGAGGTTGAATCTCCGGAGCTTGCTGACTGACAGGGACAACAACCTTCTTGGGAGATGTTGGTGCTTTCTATTTTGAAGATTTTGCAGGCTGATATTCTGATGTATGGTCTCTTTGTTTGATAGGGGCATCAGTCTCTGTAAGAGAAGCTGATGCATCTGCTTGAGCAGCCTTAGATTTAGATCGAAGGTTGTATCTGTTCTTATCCTCTGCTGTAAAGATGCCATTACCGAGGAGATCATCTTCTGCTTCTTCAGTCATTAATGATTGCTCATAATCTTTTTGTGTGAGATAACATGTCCCTGTCTCATCTCCAACACAATGGATGTTGCCTTCATCATCCTCTTGACCTTCGCCATTGTCTTTGTCCATGATTACATTCTGCAGAGGGAATTTTATCCTCTGATCTTCATTAGGATTCCTATCTCTTTGCAAAATCTGAGTTTGTGGATTGTTTCGTCTATAGGGTAAGGCATTTGGATTCCAGGGGGAAAAAGTATTTGACTCTCTTTCTTTTGCTTGTGGCTGGTTTTGGACTTTTAGCTTTGACATTTCTGATGTTAGGCTGTCCAACATTTTAGCCATTTTTTCCATTTGACTGTTTGAGGAAGAAGAAGATTCGACAGCAGATTTCTTCTTTTCAGCCCTCCCTTTGAGCTTTTGAGAGGCTATGATGTTCGATTCAACTTCAAGAGTAGCATCTTTCATTAAAGAAAGCATGGCTGACCGTCTTTCTCTAAGGATAATACAAAATTTTGCATCGAAGGCCACGGAAAACGTGATTTTTTCTGATGCATCACTTGGTTTGATCTCTGCAAGGATCTTACCAAACATCTTGTTGAAACTTTTAATAAAGTCTGAGACTGATTCTCCATCCCCTCTCTTCAGATTTCCAAATTCTGAAATGTAATACAATAGATCCCTTCTCTCCCCCCAATGCTTCAAGAATGCTGCATCCAATTGTTCAATGCCAGTGATTGAATTTGCTGGAAACTCTTTAAACCATTTCCGGGCTTGGCCAACCAGGCTCTAAACGAAGACTCTAGTCCATACATCCTCCTCTGAAATTTTTATGTTTTCCGCATAGGCATAAAATGCATTAATGTGTTCCTCAGCTGGGTATTCTCCTTCCCCTGTGAACTTCGGCATGTATTTCTGGTAATCACCAGTTGGCATGGAAGATAGGGGTTTGGCAAGACAAGAGGGGCATATCTGTTTGCCAGGATTTGTTCCATTTTGGTCAGGGGGACAGCCATGATGACCTTGGTTGTAGATTCAGATGAGGAGCTTGAAGGGGACAATGGAGGGGACATATAACTCAGAGGTGATGATGGAGGAGATAAATTACCTGAGTTGGAAATGAATGACTATCTCACTTCACCCTGAACAACAGTTTCAGCAGTTGATGGAAAATAGGAGGCTTTATAAAACTGATTGAGCAATGAAGCTAGGTTCTCTTCACCCTTAGAGGATAAATCTTGGAGAATTTCCTCAAGGATAGGCAGATTTGTATAAGTGTGCAGGACACCCTTAGGAGGTTTACTAGGTGATGAATTAAAATAAGATGAAGAGGAATGTTCCTTCGGATGCGATGAAATTTCAGTCTCAAGGGAAGAATCAGTGATAATGGATGAAAAAGATGTTTCTTCTACTTTAACAGCTTGAGAAGGACTTTTTATTTCTTTATATTTTTGAATTTCAGCAGAGGTTTCTAAAGATGTTTCAGATATAGAAATATGGGAATCAATTGGAATACCTGAATCAATCGCAGCTGCAGATCCGAAGGCCTGTCTGTGCAATGCTTTGCCTTTGCTGATGATTTTTTCTGGATCAGGAACTGATGTCAATGGGCCTTCTGGGTTTGCCCTGGTGTGAGCTCTTTTAGGAGCCACTTCATCAATGGAGTCGCTAGATAGAAAATATAAAACCAAGTGATGTCCAGGCTTTGTCTATCATCAAAGCTGGATCTATGTCGTCTCCCAAAGAAGCTGAGTTTTGATCTCCTCTCCCCGACATCGACGCCAATTTGTTATCACTCCAAGAAACCCTCTGTGGTTGTATACCAGAGGTGCTTGGTAACCTAAGAAATCAATGTTTTGTATTTTGTGAATGTGGATCAGTGGGACAACTCAATACAGCTTATAGCATTCAAACATGAAAATGATAAACAAATAGACAGTGCTTTCAAATATTGATTAATCAGCAGGTAGCTTTAAAGTGGGTGGAGAACAAATTGTGACTAAACCAGTGCAAAGTAGGGTCTAAGAGACAATCAAGAGACTTATTATCAGGCTATGAGCTAAACAATGGGATAACAACCATTCAAAACTTGACAACACAGATAATAATGCAGAAGAAGATGGAAAGTTGACAATCAAAACTGAAAGAAACCTGTGATCTGTATTAGCATAGAAAGTCTGAGTACAAAAAGAGTATTCCTCTATCCATAATTGAACCCTTGTTTGATATCAAAACAGGCATTTATATCCTTTACAAATAGTTACACAGATCCTAAAAAACATGGACCTATCATTTAATAAAAACAGTTCTATTATACTTAAACAACTATGAAATTAAAGTCTTCAATAACAGAACTGAGTGTTCGAATTGTCTTCAACATACAAAAAATCACCATTCGCTTCCTCCAACTTCTAGCATCTGTGATGTGGTGAGGCAGCATGACACTTGTGCGTGACTGTTCCATTTCCCAATATTTATTGCTGAATTTTAGGATATGGTTTTGAATGTGTATCCAAAATCCCTTGAATCTCTGAGGTTGAACTTAATTCATGCAATTTAATGGTCCATTGATACGTTGGCATATCTTCAAAACAAGTCGGAAATAAACTGTTGCGATTTTGTCCTCAAAACTTGCTTGCCCAGCTTTCAACAGCGCAACCGTTTGAAAATTTCATGGGTTAGCTATTGAAAGCTACTGCTTTCAACAGCTAACGGGTAACGAAATAGTATCCTGGTGCTGTTGAAAGTCCCGATAGTGCACAAAAAAGAGATTTCACCTTCAAAATTTATTTCAAATGAAGATCAATTAACATCTGACTTCTCACTTTGCATATTGACTGCCACCTGAGCAAGAACTTTCAAGTCTGGATGAGACCTTTGTTTCAGCTTTTGTTTCAATCCCTTGATCTGTTTCTTGAGGTGTCGGGCAAGCAATCTTAATCTGCTGCAGTTTCTAATGAGCTTTTTCTTCTTCTTTTTCTCTTTAGTGCTCTCCTTGGCCAATATTTCGAATGTTGCATTTGTCTTGGAAGAGTTGTCAGACAACTTTTTATATCTATCCTTTATCACCCGCTCCAAGACTTCCTATTGGGCAATTACCTCCTTGAGGTGTTTGATTCTCTGAGATTTATTTGATCTAGGGTTCTTCAACGATTCTCCCTGCTCTGTATGTTTTAATGTTTCATAGTTTTGAGCACATTTTGCCGATTGTTCAGAGCTCTTGATGATAGGGCACTTATATTTCTCCTCAGATTCCGAATCCGAGTATGACAAATTTAGGACATTTTTCCCTGTACTTTGTTGTGTAGGGTGTGCCGAATCCTGCTATATAGATTGCTCTATAGTCTGCTCGAAATTCAATTTCCTTTTCAAACTGTGAGACTTCAATCTAGATGCCCTGTCTTCTGAAGGTTATGACAAGGACCTTCTTCTTCTTGAGCTACTCTGAGGAGAGAATTTCTTTCTTGCACCTGTCACTTGTTCATTTGCAGTCTGGTTCTGGGTTTCAAAGCCTTCCCAGAATAGGAAGTGCTCCCAGCTCCTTCCTTGTTGCTTTAATTCTTGAAGAATAATCAATTTAATGATTCCTAGGTGACATAGAGTAGCTTTTATGCTTAAAGGTTGGGTTTTAATTCTCTTGCAGACCTTAGACAAACTGTGATATAAAAAGTAAGGCAAATTGATGGGAGTCTTGCCTGTAAAATGATCCATCATTTTAAAGTGGTACATCATCAACTTGTCGTATCTTCCTTCTGAGGTAATGTATAGTTGAATTCCTTTGAATAAATGCTGCCACTCTTCATCCAGATATGAAACAAGCATACCTTTTGTCCATGCTTTGTGTTTGTACCCATCCTTCAAATAAATCCTGTAATCCAGATTCTTAGGAGCGGTGGTCTTAAACCATTTTTTACCAGTTCTGGGTAGTCCTATAGCAGTGGCAATGACAACCTCATCCACATTTATTTCTACAGAGCCAACGCGAGATTTGTTGCCATCAAATGTCTTGGCGAAGGCTTCAGTAGTGGCCTGGTGAGACCCATCTTGTAACTTTTCAGCGAATTCCATGCAACCAACATTTGAAAAATACCTTTGAACCTCGGGATGTGATTCCAAAAAGGATAAATTATCCAATTCTCGTTTGAGTAACACGCCACTGCATTTTCTTGCCATCTTGGATCTCAAACACCTGACAAATTGAAACCCTGTAACTTCTTAGTCGAGCTGAGGTTCTGCGCTGTTGAAAGCAGTCCAGGCTTCGGCTTTGATTTGAATTAAATGAAAACCTTGACAGTGTTTTGTAAGAGGTTTGTGATACGAGACCTATGTTTGAATTGATGGTGTTAGGTCGACGGTACCTCCTCTGTACCTGCATCTCCAAACATGATCTTTCCATTCTGACTGCGATGAACGTTGAGCGTGGTTTCTGGAACGACTTGGAATTCCAGTCACATCTGACATGCACGATTTAGCTTCCATGATTGCCCACTCCTATCGGCGCATGCCTTGGATTTTCTCTGACGTGGGGGTGATCACACCATCATTGTTTTTCATACGTGGACAATAGCACGTGATTCCCATTTCGAGCAGCAACAACCCGTGGAGAACGCTTCGGCCAAATGCTCGCTTGCCACTTTCACCAGCGCGTGAATCTGCGAAGAAACCCCCATTAGCTACTGAAAGTAAGCACTTTCAACAACGCATCGTTTTGTAGAAGACCCTCCTTAGCTGTTGAAAGCGTGTGCTTTCCATAGCGCACCACCCGAGAACTGATTTTCAAAACCTTTTAATACTTGTCACTTTCAACAGCGCATCAACTGATGAAACGATCACTTTAGCTGTTGAAAGTGAGCACTTTCCACAGTGCACAATGAACCTTTTGAAAACACGTTAGTTGTGGAAAGTAAAAAATTACATTTTTGAAAGACAAGACTTTATGGATCGATTATTTCCTAAGACACACAAAAACCAAAAATTTTCTCAGCTGTAAAAACTAAAAAAAAATGACTTGAAGATACTACCTAAAGCTATGATATCCACCCAAAACTCGGCCGAAAGGATGGTTTCATTTTGGGAGTTAACAATTATGTCATGGTATAAACTATCGATCACTATAACCCCCCTTGGACATAATATACCCCGAAATCTCCATGAACCTTGAATTAAATGGTCTCCCCTAACCCAATCACTCCCTCACACATTATCACTTGAAAAATCATGTTAACCCCTAAGGCACTATTTCTACTAACCACTAATCCACCAATATGCTATGACCACTAACTATTATGGTCTTGGACATTGTGTACCCCCTAATCCCTATGATCCTTCGCATGCCTAACCCTTGAAATGATCAACATGTTTCATTAAGAAACCATGAAGACATGAACCCCCTAAGAAACTATAATCCCAAACACACTAGTCCCCTATAAATGCATTAACCCCTTAAGACATTATTATCTCAAACAAATTAACCCTCTCATACACTGAACCCTTAATTCATTATTACTTTGAACACAGTAACCCCCTAATAGAATTGGATCATTGATCCATTTGATCCTTGATGAAATCACCTTAATTGTAATTTATAATTTGATCATTTTATATTGTACACCTTAATGGATGATACTTTACCCCCTTTATCTCTCCCAGAATAATGTCATCAATAATTTTGAATATTTCTAGAGGATGGGGTCGTACACCTTGGGTAGGTGTGTGCAAGTTTTATAAATTTCACATGAATCACTTAATTAACTCTTAGGGAAGGAACTCATTGTTGTAGGGTTAGGTGTAACCCCTTTCTCAATGGTTATATGACTCATTAGAAAAATGGTCATTTGTGTTGTGTTATCCCTAAGGTTGGATTGAAAGTAGAATTAGGTTTGACCTGGGCACATATGTTTCCAAGGTACCTAGCCATTGAATTGATTATGATGGCTTGCACCAAAACATTCCATTGAAAGTATTATCTTTCATGCAAGAGGAGGATCTTTTTCATTAGGCAACTAGGTATCATATATTTTGTACCTTGATATGTGAAAAATATATTGGAATCTCTAGTCGTACTCTTCAATAGGTTCTCCCATAATTTACTTCATTTCCTTTAGCTCAATGAAACTTTGTTGTTATATCTTTGGCTTTTGGAATTCAACTAGAAAGTAAATTATTCATAATACCATAAGTGTTAGACCAAAATAAGTGACAAAAGAATGTTATCAATAATGTTGAATATTTCTATAGGATGGGGCACACATTGCGTAGGTATGTGTAAGTTTTATAAATTTCACATGAATCACTTGAATATCTCATAGGGGGTTTCTTGTCAATTTATTCATTATTATAATTAGATAAAAAAAAAAGGCACACCCCTAAGACAAGCTAAGAAAACACAAGTAATCCATAAGTGCTAAAAGGGGCCTTCTAAATGACCTTATATCAGGGGTGATGGAATCCACTTGTAGGGATAAACCTATGATTATCCACTTAATTTCCTCTTCTAATTGGGGGGGAACCAATAGTTGCATGATGTTCTAGTCGAGCATATGTTTCTACTTCATATTAATTTTGGTCATGATTAATTTTACTTCCCCTTGTAATAGGAGGTGAGGGATTTGGTGTAGATTTTAATCTTGTACAATATTTAATGCACACATATTTTCAGTAAAAGAACAAAAAAGATACAATGGAAAATACAAAATACCCAACATTTTGGGCATTCCATTTCAATTATTAACAAAAGAGAAGTTCTTGGCAGAAGTCATGTGAGCCCATGCTATTGGTTTCACATTGTATTCCTTTTTTTGACCTAATTCCCCCTTTGGTTCCTCTAATTCCTCTTCTTATGCCTCTAACTCCTCTCCATATAGCATTTTATCTCAACCCTATATAGTTTTGAATTGGAAAAAGGAACACCAGCAATAAGAGGAGGATGAAGTAGAAGAAGAAAGAGTCCCAAAGAAAACTAGGAGGAAAACAAACAAGGCCCTTTAATTCCCTAATTATGCTCTATATATACCTAATCATGCGTTGTAGATCTATAATTAGTCCACAAATGTAATTAATTAGGAAATATGGATCCTTTTTAGGCCCTAAAGATACAATCAATCCATGTAACTCCAAAAATAGGCCATGTATATCCACAATTAGGGCCCATGAATCATGTATTAGGGACTAAATCCTTAGTTCTTCATCGTCAATTCATGGCTTAGGCCCCAAGCATCATTCTTGTTGTGATCAATATTTGAAGTTTGGCCTATAATCATCCTTGTAATTGCAATTCATGTGTCTCATCGTGACCAAATATCCTTAACAATGTTACATGTACCCAGGGAAAGGATGACAAAAATGACCTATTGATCGGAGCCTTTGGCATGAATGGCCAATGTTCTATGATCTAAGTGGCCTATTTCAAAATGGGAATTTAACTCATATATATGACCATAATATGCATGGGAAATTTATTCATTATAATTTTTTGGGGGGAAAGGAAGACAATGGAGTAGTGAACATGTCAAACATAACTCCTCATGGTTTGAGAGTTATGGTCTTACGAAGCTGGAGGACCCTCATATATAGGCTTGAAGCCCCAAAAGGTCAAGGAAGTCAAAGAATATTGAAAAGAAGAAATTATTATTTAAATGGTAAAGAAAAGTGACAAAGTCAAGGAAGAATACTTAAATGATAAATTAATGGAGAAATTTATAATTATGGAAAGTGGTTAACCCTAAAAATGAGGAAAATAGGTTAAGTGACCTAGAAATGGGTTAAGTGGCCTAGAAATAGGTTAAGTGACCTAGAAATGAGTTAAGTGACCTATAAGTAGTTTAAGTGACCTAGAAGATGCTTCTAAGGAAGATACTTGGAGATGACTAATGACCTTGTGATCTAATGATCGTTGGGTGACAACTGTCATGAAGTGTGATGACTAAAACTAGGGGCAACTTTCAATTCAAGGTTGGTAATGACTAGGCCCACATCAAGAAAAGGAAAAAAATTAAGAAGGTACATATGTTTTCCCATTCCATGTCAACAACAATGCATCCATTCACTGGGAACACTAAAATCTGACAAATTGATGAATCCACTAAATTAGGGTTTATGGTTTACATGATGAATTGATGATGGAAGAAAGTGGGTGTGTGAGTCAAATTTGAGTCCAGAAACCCTCCCATATCGTTAAGTTGTGTGAATAGTCTATCCATGTCAAATTTCATTGCATTCATAAATAGTTTGAAAAAATTTCAACGTTGGTCCCATTCACAGGTCATTGTTGCCCGTGTCTAGTCCTAGTACATAGGACTTACTAAAATTTGTATATGATATTTGGGGAATGATAATTTTGAAGGTATTCGGCCTATTCTTACACACCACGTACATATCACCTCTCATTGATAGTCTTTGTATTGATCCCTTTTAGTTTTGGGTTGTTAGTATTTTCAACTGCACACGCCTTTCAATCTAGTCAAAGTTCAATTAATGTCTCTTGTTACTGTAGGGTTATAAAGCATGATGATCTAAATGCCCATATACCTCAAAACGTGTGATCTAATGATTGTTGGGTGACAACTGTCATGAAGGGTGATGACTAAGACTAGGGGCAACTTTCAATTCAAGGCTAGGAATGACCAGGACCACATCAAGTGAAAGAATAAAATTAAGAAGGTACATGTGTTGTCCCATTCCATGTCAACAACAACACATCCATTCACTAGGAACAAATCAATGAATCCACTAAATTAGGGTTTCTTATTTACATGATGAATTGATAATGGAAGAAAGTGGGCATGTGAGTCAAATTTGAGTCCATAAACCCTCCCATATCGTTAAGGCATGCAAATAGTCTATCCATGTCAAATTTCAATGCAATCAGAAACAGTTTGAAAAAATTGCAACGTTGGCCCCATTCACAGTTCATTGTTGCCCGTGTCTAGTCCTACTACAATTTCCTTGTAAAATTTGTATAAAATAATTGGAGAATGATAATTTTGAGAATGATAATGATGATTTGATGATGGACATACCTACATCGTTGGTATGATTAGGCACAGTCACGTAGATCTCTTAATCCTCCCCCCCCTCACATCACTCTCACTTTCCCCATATTACCTAATTTGAAATTCTAAATAACATGTATCATATACTATATTATACAAAATAAAAACATATAGATATCATATAAAATATATAAACACATACCTCTTCTTTTCAACAATTAAATATCAATCATCTTCTTCTTCATCCATCTCAACATCTATATCAGGATCTAGTCTAGAAATGATATTGGTGAAAGTCTCATTCCTATCAACATCATCATCAACGTCATTTTCTCTACTATACTTATCGATATCGTCAATGAGATCGTCGTCTCCTACATTTAGATGATCAACTTCTTCAACTTATTTGTTTGACACATTGACTACATGAGCCACCTGCTTCTGATATGCATAATCATGATCTTATTCCTCGTTATTATCTTCATCCTCAACTACATGATTGTACTTTACTGGTATTCCTCTTGGATGATATCTAACAACATATGACCAACCTTGTTTACCAGGTACCTCTGAGTAAAATACTTGCTCACATTGACTTGGAAGAACATAAGGCTCTGTACCCAGTTCAAATGCCCTCGTATTAACCATGGTAAATCCATTATCATGCTCAATAATAGTTCTTGTAGGATCACATTCATGAATCCGTATCCTATACCATTTAACCTGAAACGAAACAATTTTAAAGGAATTAAAATCACACTCAATTATATCCTCCAAATGGCCACAGTACCTATTGTCCTCTTTTTCTGGATTTATGTCACTTCTAGAGGAAATGTTGGTGACCTTAAACACTACAGTTATCCCATAATCCATGGTTTTCATCTTATCATCCAACATTTTGATACGAAATTTACAACCATTACACCACATAGCCTTGTGATGTTTCAATTGCAACATGAAAAACAAGTAAAAAATAAATTTCCAATTAATAATCCTCATATAGGACTTACTAAATATATATTCCAATAATTAAACAAACCAAATACATTGAAAAAATGGGAAAAACTAGGAAAATGTGGGTAAACAATTTAACTTGCCTCTTTATCTTTTAAAACAAAGGCTAAATCAACTTCCCTGGATGTAAGATTAGGAAATTGATCTCAATGACAATGCGTTGTTTTAATCATCTTACTCACCCCTTCCCATGATAACCTATCGAAGTATTCTCCAGTATATTCTATCCAATGCTTCATCCAGTCAAGGTTGTTTGCAATGTATAAATGTAAAGCATCCCACTCTCGAGCAACTATATGATCGCATAACAATTTAATATCATTAATTAGTTATTGTTAATAAAGGAATAATTTAATAAATGTGTAATATATTAAATCTACGTCAACATCTAATAATTACATTTCACTGTCCTCATTTTACCTTTCCCCAATAGGACCTCCCCTTCAAATTTTTTGATGGAGTCGAGATGCCAAATACGAGGCACATTCATATTTTCTGCTAATTTAGGTATATATTGACTAATATACACCATGCATTGATATACCATATATCTCTCAACCATAGAACCCTCCAGACATTCTCTTTGTCTAACAAAATCCTTTAGTGACTTCAAGTGCCTCTCCACCATCCACATCGACCTTGTGTGTACCGGTCCACATAATTCAATATCCTCAACTTGGTGTATGAGGCTAAAATCATGAAGGTAGGTAACACGTTCGTTAAAATCGGGTCTCTAAAATTCCTAGCGGAATTTTTTCGGCCGAAAAAATGTTGCTAGGAATTTTTTCGCCCGAAAATGTTTTCGGCCAAAAATTTGCACGTCAAATTGAACGAATCCCTTGACATTCATGTAAAATGATTTTCAGATGAATTATTTTCCTATGGTAAGCATATTTCGGCCGAAATGTTTATTTTTAATTGATTCCGTTAAAAACTAGGTTTCAGTCGAAAACCTGAAAATGAGACTATTTGCAGGAAACTGCAAATTCTCTCCATCTTACTTGATCTTTAGAAGTAGCGAAATCCTACAAATAATGAGAATTTAGTTTCATAATTGATACCAACATTTTTAAAATTGAATCTACTTTCATTGGATATAATTTGTTTTCATTTTCATTGTTTTTTATCTAATTTTATTTAGTTTTATAAAAAAATCACTACAAAATATTTTTAGGTGAGATTATGATTCGGTGAAATGAAAAATCCATATCTCTAAAAATACATAGTGGAAAATTATGGAAAATTCATATTCATAATCTTTAAATTGTTATCTTCAAAATGGTATTTTTAGATTTTACTTTTAAGTAAAAATTAAGATAGATACAAGGTGTAGGAAAACATGTGTTTAAAATCTGCAACGTTTTCATCTTGGTCAACTTCAAAAAATTATACAAATCATAATATTCATCTGCTAGATTCAAAATTATAGTCATAATAAAATAGAGTCTTTGTATATTGTTGCAATATATTTTTTTTTCTTAAAAACATAAGTTTAATAATAAATATATTTTTGTGGGAAAAAATAACGCATTATCATTCCTTCCATGTTTAAGGAACATATTGTTAAACAATTGTCAAATTTACATATCAAATCTTAATAAAAACATTTGAAAAATAGTCATTGGAAAGCTAACAAAATTATTCAAAAGTTTTTTTTTAATGGAAAGTGAAATTCTAAATAAAACAAAAAATACTTTTGTATGCTGGAAGTTGAAGAACTTGTGAAAATACAGTTTTTTTTGTCATAAAATAGGAAAAAGTGTTACCCATCTTCATGCTTTTACCCACGAGGTAGTGTTCTTGTGCATTGAAAAATGTTGGAGGTAGATACTATTGCATTTGACACATTAGTCGGGGAATTTCTCTCTTCCAATACCTTATATCTTCTTTATGGATTTCTTTTGATGATAGCCACCTACAAATGTCAATGCAATAAAATAATATCAAGGCAGATATAAATTTGCAGATAAAAGATAATATGTCAATAAGATCTTCTAAAAATCACATAAGAAGTACATTTTCCTTATAAAACAATACTTACCTCATGTATTTGCCAAGTACACAAATAATTTTTTTTATGTTGTTGTCAAAGTTGTCTAGGAGAGATAAAGGTAGAATATACTCTAAAAAAAAAAAAATACAACCTCCTCGTTGCGACAACAACTCTGAGAACAGGTGCAAATTTTTTTTTATTTAAGGTGTGTGCGTGCGTGAAGAAGTAACAACACACTTGACTCTATGTCGCCACTCGACAACCAACAAGACACAACCACGATGTTCAGGACAAGAAGACTGAAGGCACACAACAAGTAACTCCAACAATATACGACCATAGGCATAAGGCGCACAACACAAACATTAAGACATACTGGGGGTGCACAGTAAGAACACAAATGGAAGAGTCCATGGTGTTAGGGTTACTATTTCTGCACCGGAAAGCAGGGCGTTTAGTCTTATGTCTTCTTGAAAGAAGATTAGACAGGCTCCTGGCTGAATGCTTAGGCAGAAACTAGTAACCCAACCTAGAACAAGACGCAAGCAAGACGAACACAACAAGACGACCCCGACATATCACAGTGACAACAAGCAATAAACGCGCCTAGACATAAGGCGTACAATTAGCAACTGTAAGCAGTAAACGACACCAGGTGTTAAGTACAGTACAGTCACAGAAGGAAGAATCCATCAGTAGAGTTTACTATTTCTGCATAGAAAAGCATGGCTTTTAGTCTTATGTCTTCTTGAAAGAAGATTAGACAGGCTTCTGGCCGACAGCTCAGGCATAAACTAGTAATCTCCGTCAGGTGTGTCGCAAGAGTGGAAACTGTGCCTTTAAACAACCCAAGACTCTTGATATGGCACTGGATTCCTTCCACCGGAGATACACACAGACATATATACTAAGCTACAAGAGGTGTCTATATCCCGCCAAGAAACCAACGGAATACTATCAAGTACAACATAAACAAGAAGAACAAATACGTCCCTCATGGAAGGCGCGTGACAAAAGGACTCCGACCACGCAACCCAAGTTCAACATTAATCAAATGAACAACAACCCTCATTTACGAACTCCGTGTAATCTATTGTACTCAAATCAAGGTTATTACACCATATATGTTATTATTAATGATGGAAGTTACAATAACACTGCCATGAATTATTAAACACCTTCCATTTATCTCACATATCTAGGCCATGATCTTACAATTACAATACCTCGTATATGTTACATCCACCAAATTATAATGACCTTACAAGATAAAAACATTTCAAATATTCGTGAGGAGCTCACTATTTGATGTCATT
>JZKD02S0014472.1:512957-580105 GCA_000966675.3 Picea glauca
GGTATCGACTTTTAGAAAGACAATGTATAAAATAGCGATATGTATCTTTAAAAAGACAAGCTTAAAAGTCAATATTCATTGTCAATAGATAAAGATAACCTCATATTACAATTAATGTCAATTAAAGATAACAATGTGACATCAGGGTTAGAAACTGTCCATATATAAATATATATACACTCATTTTGTATAAATATATAAAATTTTGGAAGACAATATATAAAATGTTAGAAACTTTCCATAAATAAATATACAACTATTATAGAGACGGGCCAAAATGTGTGCACATACCAAGTAATCATGGTTTCTCTACTGTAGTCTCTGTGGAAGGTTTTGCAAAGCCACTGGTCAAAGTTTTTAGAGACAGTTTTATTTCCTTTCTAGCAAAATGTCCAACGTGGATCTCAACGTTAAACTATAGAGAATGGCAAGTCTGAATGATTCAATACGAGTCCACGAACAGTAATTATCACAGTTATCTCTGATTCAACTAAAATAAAAATTACAAACATTAAATCCAAATCTCAATATTCATTGGTGAACCTAAAACTAACAACATGAAATCCAAATCAAAATGGCAATATTCATAAAACTAGAAAGGATGTTAATGCAGACGAATTGCCAGGATTAAAATGAACTGCCAGGTTAAAACGAATTGCTAGAGATTAAAATGAGTTGCCAGAGGTTAAAAACGAATTTCCAGAGGTGACAACGAATTACCAGAGATGAAAATGAATTGCCAGAGATTAAAATGAGTTGCCAGAGGTTAAATTGCCAAAGGTGAAAACAAATTACCAGAGATGAAAACGAATTTCCAGAGATTAAAATGAGTTTCCAGAGGTTAAAAACGAATTGCTAGAGGTTAAAACGAATTGCCAGAGATGAAAACGAATTTACAGGATCAGAACAACATTATCCTCAGTGAAATTTGCAGCAATAGTGAAAAACAAAATGCCCAATTAGTTTGAAACCTTCATGATCAATAAGAAAAACAAATAGCATTCGAATTGCCAAAATGGGTCCGAACCCTTTGGGCTAATAAATAAAATAGAAGGCATTCAAATTACCCAACGAAACAGAGTTTTCCTATCAACAGAGGTATAACATTCACAACGGTTACCCATTCACATGCAAATCTAAACATACATCCAAATGAATTCTACTCTACCAGAAGTAAAAATCATATCATTGCCTTTCGCTTGCCTCGGATGACATCCCGCGCTCCGTGCCGCTTCCCACACTCCATGCTGCTCCTGCTCGCCGACCATAGAGACCTCATCAGTACCTCCCAGCCAATCGCTAGGGGTACTCTGCTTCCCCCTTAGCCCCCCGAGCCATAAAGGGGCCACACAAGATCCAAAGATAATAATAGCTTCTCAGCTTGCCTCCAAGGCGAAGCTACCACTCCAATACCGCTGAGAAATTACCAACTCCTCACAAGCAAACAGTCAAGCCACAATCCGACAGCGTAACGTTACGCTAACCGTTCCCCCCTTCTTCCTCCAATTTCCCCTTCTTTTATAGAAATTTGAGACCCACCTACTTTCCTAAATCATTATTAATTGAAGTCTTATTGACCATCCTCTAAACATTCTCTGTCGTCCAAGTGTGTAACAAACCGCCTCGTTACGACAACAGCTCTGAGAACAGGGGAAACTTTTTTTTTGTTTAAGGTGTGTGTGCATGTGGAAGTAACAACACACTTGACTCTACGTCACCAATCGATAACCAACAAGACGCAACCATGAGGTTTAGCACAGGAAGACTGATGGCACACAACAAGTAACTGCAACAAAATACGACCCTAGGCATAAGACGCACAACACAAACATTAAGACATACTGGGGTTGCACAGTAAGAACACAGAGGGAGGAATCCAAGGTGTTAGGGTTACTATTTCTGCATAGGAAAGCAGGGCATTTAGTCTTATGTCTTCTCGAAAGAAGATTAGACAGGCTCCTGGCTGACTGCTCAGGCAGAAACTAGTAACCCGACTGAGAACAAGATGCAAGCAAGTCGAACACAACAAGACGACCCCGACATATCACAATGACAACAAGCAAAATATGGCCCTATACATAAGGCGTACCACTAGCAACTTTAGGTAGAAAATGACATCGGTGTTAAGTACAATACGGACACAGATGGAAGAATCCAACAGTGGAGTTCACTATTTCTGCATAGAAAAGAAGGGCTTTTAGTCTTATGTCTTCTCGAAAGAAGATTAGATAGGTTCCTAGCCGACTGCTCAGGCAGAAACTAGTAATCTCCGTCAGGTGTGTCGCAAGAGTGGAAACCCTGCATTTAAAGGGTCCGAGACTCTTGATACGACACGAGATTCCTTACACAGTAAATTCACTCACATAGACATAAATACTAGGGTGACAAGCGGGGTCTAAGTCCCGCCCGACACAACCGACCAAGCAACCAACTGAATACTATCAGGTACAACATAAACAAGGGGGACGGCTATGTCCTTTCACGGAAGGCGCACGATGAGAAGGGCTCTGACAACAAACACCCAAGTTTAATGGTGTTTAAGTGAACCACCACATATGTTTTATCAAGAACAATAGTTTATACTAGCGTTACAATAAGGTAACCATATCATTATTTTTACTAATGATAATAACATTGCAATAAGGATAAGGATCATACATTTCAACGATATCAACTCTAACTTTGCAATTATTATATGGCGAGAACAATACCATTACTCATTTCCACACAAACTATTGCAAGTACATAAATTATAAACAATTGTTCAATGGAATTCCTTTACATATTACATCATCATCACCTTTACACCTTACATTAAAAATTCCAGTCTCCGAACATACGAATTTCCGAATCCAATTTCATATTCATAACATTATAGTGTATGTAACCCTTTCACCCAGAGACAACACCCTTATCCTTGGTCACATCAAAAACTACTTCATATTTATAGCTAACATCATAATTGAACATAACAATATAACAAGGGTGACAATATATAACAATAACCCTATTAAAATGACAATGATAAAAATACCCAACATCATGTCATATATAAGATAACCTCATATATATAAGTAACCTCCTATTCAAATAACAATATGACATCATATTTAAAAGTTTACAACACCACCTCATATTAAAATGGCCATGTATAAAAATAGCCATACATAAAATGACAATAATTAAGAAGGACTTTGTTTGAAAATGACATAAATAATAATGTTAAAATGACAATAAAAATATCCAAAAACTAAAATGTCAACATAAAGAAAGGCTTCTTATTACAAATATGGGAAATAATAATCGATGTTCCCCCATGATAAACTAAAATAAAGGGATACCTTTTAAATCGGATAGTAAGGAATTTCCATAACTCTATCTTCAAATATACAAATCTGGCATTCTCTAATTTCAACATTAATCTTGATTTCAGCATTTAATATTTAATATTAAATACAACCATCAATACTTTATTATAGCATTTAATTATAATGAAAATTGGCAGTCTATAATGACCCCATTAAATATGTGTGACAACATTTAATCTCTATTATTAAATACCGCATTCTATAATCGATTACAACGTTTATTATAAAAAGAAAACTGACATTATAATTTGACCACATTAACTCTTGCTTTACAACATTAACATTTAATTATTAAATCCAACATTCTAGAATCTGTGCCAGCGTTTAAATATGGAATGTGATCTGGCCGTCTAATGACAACCTTTAATAATCGACTCCCTACAGGAATGATTCTGATGTATTAGGAGCGTGAAGATTCACACCTTTTTAAGGTATTTATTGTCCATAATATTTAAATATGGCAAGGAAGGGTTATCCTGCATCCTGCCCGGCAAGGGATGTCATAAGTAAATTTCTTCAATGAGAAGATAGTGTACCTTAATAACTACAAGGATCAGGGCGAAGTTAACAGCTTGCGTAGATTTCGGCAGTGAGATACAGAGATACTTTATATAAATAAACGGTTGAAGTTAAGGCGTTATTGAAGTTCCAGGGCCAGGAATTAAAGGTTCCATAATTGGTCAGTCTTTTTAGAAGGCCCCAAAAAAACAATTTAAAAGGATTGAACGGATAAGCCAGGTACAAGTCTCAGTTACCATTGGAGTCAAGTTATTAAATAAAACCGTTATTAAAATGACAAATTCTACTGAGTTTAATTAACAATTGGGACACATACATTAATGAATGCATTGTTTAAATAAATAAAACAAAGCAACCACAGCGAGGCCAACGAATGCCCAACCACGCCCAACCAATTCCAGTAAAATGCGGACCTGTAAACGCAGACCTGTTCGACCTTACTGCCCAAAATTTGACAATTTAAATCAAAGAGACGCAGACATTAAAACATATGGAACGCAAATAAAAAACGCCCGACATATCAGTAAAACGCAGGTCATTAAAACAATTAAAACACAAATCAAAACGCCCAAATCGATATCAGTGAATGCCATTTAAAAAAAAACGCCCAAGATAGACCAATAAGACGCCCAATACATGCAATCCAGGCCATTTAAAAGAAACGCCCAGGCATTAAGTGCCCACACTGAAAAAAAAAGGGAACGCCCGAGACGAAATGCCGGTCCAGCACCGTAGATGACAGTAGTTTTGCTATTTTATTTTTTTTAAAGGATGGACAACAATGGTAAGCGACTGATAGAAGGTTTTTACATGAAAATGACAGTGATCCTTAGGATCGCAATCCCACCACCACAACGCCCATAGTACATCCAAAAAAAACGTGCCCACAGTGAATCCAAAAACGCACCCACAGTGAATCAAGGAAAAACGCACCCACAGTGAATCAAAACGCCCACAGTGAATCAATAAAAACACACCCACAGTGGATCGAACGCACCCAACACAAGAATTTCCCATTGTAAAAACTGTAAACACCCCACACTAAAAAACTCATTCTGAAGGAGAACGCAAATTCCAGAGAACAAAAGATTGTGAGAGTCTGAGGGACCAGAGCAGAATACAATAGTATCAATTTGGCAAATTCCAGCAGGCAAGTGATAACAATACAGACAATATCCAGAATGCAAATGGTAGTAATTACAGACAATGCCCAGAATACTATAATATCAATATCATAAATTTTTAGAACATAATGATAAACCACTCCTTCTACCATACAGATGAAAAGCATACTTGTGTCTGATCGCCCCTCCCTTTGGATTGACGTCCCGCGCTTCAAGCCACGTCCCACTCTCCATACTCCTCTCGCTCGTCGACCGTAGAGGACTCACCGATACCTCCCATCCAAATGCTAGGGGTACTCTGCTTCCCCCTTAGCCCACGAGCCGCAAAGGGGCCACACAAGAACCAGAGATAGACTAGCTTCTCAGCTCGCCTCAACGGCTGAGCTACCACTCCAATACAGCTGAGATAAACCCAACTCCTCACAAGCAATCCATCAAGCCTCAATTCGGCAGCGTAACGTTACGCTAACCGTTTCCCCCCCTCTCACTTCCTTCTTTTTCCCCTTTTTTTATAGAATTTGAGACCCACCTACTTTCCTAATCATTATTAATTACATTTTTAATGATAAACCTCTAAAAATTTCTCTGCCGTCCAAGTGTCCCTCATCCCTATGGTTCTCCAAAATTAATTTATTTTTAATAATTAAAAGACTCAATTCCCTCATCCCCCCAAAAATCGCTCCTTAAATTACTCCTAGGGTTCCTAGATCCCCTCTCATGCTTTTAATAGCTTTCCTAAAATGAAGTTGTTGATTTTTAGTAACTCCTAAATGTTGATTCCTTTTCGCTTTTTTTTACCCTATGTCTCCTACTTTCCATTATTAAATTTCCTTTATTACAAGTTTCCTCATTTCTATTTTTATTCCTCTCTTTTATTGTTATTTTATTTTTTTATTTTTATTTTTATTTTTTTGTTAAACCCAAAATGATAAATGCGCTTAATATTCTTTTCAATATATATATTTTTTAAACCCTAAATTTTTATACTCCCACTCTTTAATAATTTTAATTCTTCTTTATAATTTAAAAGCCATGGGTTTCACTTAATTTAACTCCCTCATTACTTTACCCCCTTTAATTTTAAGAAGACTTTAACTAACACTTAGGAGGGTTTTCGTTTACGTCCTTAAGTTTATTTTTGGAGAGTCTTCTCTTTAAGGCTAGTCAAAATTTTATCTTAGAGGTGTTTTAAATTTAGGTTCAGATTTGAACTAGGTGACAATTCATTAGGGGAGGTCGTTTTAAGAATTTTATCAGGCATTAAGGTCTTAGGTTCGTCTAGGTTGTCTCAACATCATCCTCAATGCGACGTGCCCTTCAAGACGCACTACGTGCTCCAAGGGTGCCACTTGCCTCATTTTCTTCTGTTGCGCGACATGCCCTTCAGGACGCACCACGTGCTCCAAGGGTGCCACTTGCCGACTTGTATTTCTTTGTGCGACGTGCCCTTCAGGATGCACCACGTGCTCCAAGGGTGCCACTCGCTGACTTGACGGATTGGTAGACATCTATAACCCCTGGAGTCAACACTCCGCCAGGTGAACTTGTGGGAGACTAAGGGCTCTAAGGAATAATGCCCCCGCCTTATTGCGTGCCTCTTAGAATCATCGTGAGCGACTGTCGCAGTCTGCCCTCATGACATCGTGGATCCTCTCGAACTAGGTAATCATTAACCTACAGTTCGAGCCACGACGAGAGTGCTAGTAGGCTGTGGCAGGGCTGTTGTCCACACCTCTCCCTCAACCTCTCTGGAAATCATGTGTGGCCCCTTTACTCCATATGTGAGTCTGGTCAGGAAGCTATCATTAGCCTGCATCATCAACCATCATGTCAGAACATGTCAACTGCATATCATCAAATCAATAAATATCATGGTAAATAAATCAACTCAATATCACACTCCCTGACTCAATCCAGAGTCTAAGTGTTCCGTCGATGCCTCGGCATCCTCTAGGTCAAAAACCCTACAGACTCAAATAAACTAAGTCAATAGCACCTATATACAACAATAGTAAAACATCCTGTCATCAATCATAATGCATAATCATCAAGGTTAAGTGGTTCATCATT
Source organism: Picea glauca (assembly GCA_000966675.3). Taxonomy (NCBI): domain Eukaryota; kingdom Viridiplantae; phylum Streptophyta; class Pinopsida; order Pinales; family Pinaceae; genus Picea; species Picea glauca. The sequence goes on from JZKD02S0014472.1 coordinate 520,039, forward strand.
ATAAAAATCCAGATCACTTGTGAGCAAGTGTCCTCAAAGAATAAGTTTTGTCAGTGTGCCAGAGCAGGATGTTACATACACCCCCTCTTGGTCTAAACTTCATCCCAAAGTTTCTCAGTATAAATGCCGAAATAAATGTACCACAATATCATAAATACCACAGTATCATAAGTCTATCTATCAAACAAAAATGGAAACTGTTGGCGCATATCATATGCGTCCTCCCAGGTCGCCGAGTGTGGACTATAACTGTCCCACTGGACCTTGACCTTATTTACCATTCGATGTCGTAAATGTCGAACGCAATGATCTAAAATGAGGACTGGCTCAGCCATGAGAGCTCCCTTGTCCGATACCTGTAAGGAACTCATGTCAATCACGTGTGTAGGATCACTAACATAATGTCTCAAAACAGATACATGAAAAACATCGTGCATACGCCTCAAAGAATCAGGCAAGGCTAGTCGATAGGCCATGGGCCCCTTTCTCTCCACAATCTTGAAGGGTCCCACGAACCTAGGAGAGAGTTTATCTCCCTTTCCAAACTTGATCAAACTCTTATGCGGTTTTACCCGCAAGAGGACTCGATCGTCGACCTCGTAACTACGGTCGACTCGGTGTGCATCGGCATAACTCTTATGTCGATCCTGTGCTTCTTTTATCTTTTTTCATATGGTTTTCATCTTCTCTTCCATTTCTTGGATTTCTTCTAGTCCCACCAAGTCCCTATCCTCAAGCCAATCCCAACTCAAGGGCATCCGACATGGTCTCCCATAAAGAAATTTAAAAGGCGCCATCTTAATGGTGCTCTGGTAACTGTTGTTGTAAGCGAACTCTACGAGAGGCAAGAATTCCTCTCAACTCTTTTGTTGGTCCATCACATACATGCGCAACATGTATTCCAAGGTTTGCTTCATATGTTCTATCTGTCCGTCAGTCTCTGGGTGATACGCAGTACTAAAATTAAGTTGGGTTCCCAAGGCCTCTTGGAAACTCATCCAAAATCGTCCGGTAAACACCGATCCTCGATCGGATATAATATTCTTAGGCACGCCATGCAGCCTCACAATCTCACTAATGAAAAATCTCACTATATCAGGTGCCTGATACGTCGTATGCACCAGAATAAATTGAGCACTCTTCGTCAGAGTGTTTACTACTACAAAAATCGAGTCGTGTCTCCTTGCCGTCAGTGGCAATCCAACAATAAAATCCATCGAAATGACTTCCCATTTTGATTCCAAAATGGCATGTGATTGAAGTAATCTCTCCGGGTGTCTATGTTCAGCCTTTACCTGCTGACACTCGAGACATCTAGCCACAAAGTTGACTATGTCGGCCTTCATTCCTTTCCAGAAGAACAAGGGCTTAAGGTCTTCCCTCATCTTCGTAACTCCCAGGTGAGCCATGTAAACTACTCTATGAGCCTCTCTCAGGATCAACATCCTCAACTCATCATTTGGCGGTACGTAAATCCGACCTCTAAACCTCAATAAACCATTGCTATCAAATGAATATCCCTCAAATCGTGGTACCATCATAGTGTTTTGTCCGATAAAATCCTCGACTTCTTTGTACAAGTCATCGTCACGTTGTAAAGTGAGAATATTCTCACGTAGATTCGTTTGAAGAGGCAACACCGAAAAGATGCGTGGCCTTCGACTCAAAGCATCCGCCACTCGGTTCACTGTTCCCTTTATGTAAGTAATCTCTAAGTCGTACTCGCTAAGCAATTCTGACCAACGCCATTGTCGCGCGTTCAGGTCACTTTGCGTAAAAATGTGTTGTAATCCACAATGATCAGTCCTTAATTCAAATTTTCATACAACCAGGTAATGTCTCGATACCTTTAAGGCATATACGATGGCTAATAACTCCAAATCATGCGTCGCGTAGTTTTCCTCATGCCTTCTTAATTTCCTCAAAATGTAAGCAATCACTCGTCCGTCTTGCATCAAGACTCCACCTAAACCTTCTTGGGATGTGTCAATTCATACCAAGAAGTCTACGTCCATGTCAGGGACCTTTAGTATCGATGCTATTGTCAACAACTCCTTAAGCGTCCTAAATGCTTCCGCGCATTTCTCTGTCCAAACAAACTTCTTGTTTTTCTTCTGCAACTCCATGATCAGACCTACTATCTTCGAAAATCCCTCGAAAAACCATGGATAGTATCCTGCTAAACCCATAAAGCTACGCACTTCTGTGACATTCGTCGGCACAGGCCATTCCATAATAGCCTCAACCTTGGCTGGATCCACAGCGATACCTTCGCCGGAGATGACATGCCCCAAGTAGTGAATCCTTGATTGATAAAAAGAGAATTTGGATAGCTTCCCATATAATTTGTGTTCTCATAAACATTGTAGTACCAAGCGCAAGTTCTTGTCATGCTCCTCCGTCGTCTGAGAGTAGATGAAAATATTGTCAATAAATACTTGGATGAACTTGTCCAAGTACTCGCGGAACACCCCGTTCATCAAGCTCATAAATACCCCTAGGGAATTTGTCAGTCCAAACGGTAAAACGATAATTTCGTAATGTCCAAATCTGATCTTAAAAGCAGTCTTAGGGACGTCATCCTCCTTGATCCATAAATGGTGATGCCCTGATCGCAAATCGATCTTAGAGAACACCGTTGCCCCCTTCATTTGATCAAACAGATCGTCAATTCTTGGTAAGGGGTACTGATTCTTGATCGTAGCCTTGTTCAGTTGACGATAGTTAATGCAAAGCCTCCACAATCTGTCTTTCTTCCGAATAAAAATAACTGGTGCACCCCACGGTGACACACTAGGACGTATCAATCCCAGGTCCAACAACTCCTTCAGTTGCATTTTAAACTCTTGCAACTTCGGGGTCGATATCCGATAAGGCGTTCTTTCTATTGGTTCAGTCCTTAGTTTCAGGTCTATGGTAAACTCCAATTCTCTTTCTGGCGGCATCCCAGGCAACTCCTCTGGAAATACGTCCACAAACTCCTTCACCACCGGAAGGTGTTCTAGACCTTCTGCTACTCCCTTTTCGTTTAGCGCAAGGATCGCATAAAGCTTGCACCCCTTGCGCATACTCTTCCATAAGTGTAAGGAAGAGACAAACCTCAGGGATACTCCATGTTTCCGTCCTACAATCACACGTCTATGTCCTTCATCATCGACCAAGATCAACTGTTTCGTATTACAGTTGAGTATCGCCTCATGCGATTCCAACCAATCCATACCGATCACGATGTCGTAATATCCTAAGATCGTGACGTACAAGTCAACCCTCGTGACAAAATCTCCCAGGTTAAGGGCACAACCCATAACCTTTCCTCCAACCTTCTGTTTGGCTCCAAAATCCATCTCTACAAAGCTAAACTCATCCTGTTCGACTGCCTTTACCTTAATCCTTTTTAGCGTTGTACCAAAAATGAAACTCTCAGTAGCACCTGGGTCTATCAAAATACTAAGGGTCTAGTCAATGACAGTACCTGTCGTCTCGAGCACAGTCGACTGGTGCTCTGCCTGGTGGTTATTCACCACTGCCTGAATCCGATGGGCCTTGCCCATATCTCCCATTGTAGTGGGTCTCTCTGATATGGATGCTCTGGTCCTCTCCATAGGACATCACGCTGGTAGTGTGGCTCCCCACACATCCAACACCCCTTCTTCGGCCCAATAGTCCTGGTACCCGAAGTAGAAAATGACTGCCCACCGGCCTAGAAACCTGGTCTGTTCTGTTGAACAGGCCTAAACTGCTGTTGCTGCAGGCGACACTGATGTTGCTGATGTGGTGCTCGGTAAGGTGTCCATTGTTGAGGTGGCAGTCATCGTGGTGTAGAAAAAGTGGATCCCCTATGGAAGCCATGATACCCCAGTGTGTGTCTCGCTGGTGTCTGTTGTTGCAACATACCAAATGAACCATGCCCTACAGGTCTCGCTGGAGTCTTGGTCTGACCCCCACTGATAAGATCCTCCTCTTCTATGAGGGCCTTTTGGATAGCGTCGTACAAGGTTTGAGGCATCAGAATCCTAAGCTTTTCACGCAGGTTGTCGTTAAGGCCAAACAGGAACCTATTGACCTTGAGCTTCTCAGTGTTCAGATGCGGATCATACAGGAGAAACTCCATAAAACATGCCTCATACTCGGGCACTGTACCACTTCCCTGTCATAAGGCGTTGAACTCATTGAGCTAACGCTCAATGAATTCCTCAGAAAGATACCTCTCTCGGAACCGTTCCTCGAACAATTCCCATGACACGTCTTCAACGACCATGTTTAGCTGCAGTAGGAGCGTCCTCCACCATAGAAGAGTGCTCCCCTTCAGTTGAAAGACCACCATGCAGACCTTCATGTTGGAGGTATAATCGCGAAGTGCGAAGCACATTGCCATATTCTTCAACCATGCCTTGGCAGCTGCCCCATCTGGGGCACCAAAGAACTCGAGAAATTTCACCTTCTCGAGTTCACGGTGAATGCTACCAGTGATGGCCGATACGCGTGGTGGAACCTCAGCAGGTGCCGACGCCCCGGCCTCATCTCTGTCCAATCTGTTGATCAATGCCTCGGACATGCACTGGAAAGATCTCATCATCCCCACAACATCGGCAACTGCGATCTGCTCCTGTCCAAGGACCTGCTCGCCTCCCTAGGGGTTAGACCCGTCAGGCGTGGATGCTGCTAGAGGCGTCATGTTGCCTCCCCTAGCACCCCATCGTCTGCCTCCGCGGCGTCCTCTAACCATGATTACCTACACACACAATCAACTCAATCAACAAAAGAATAATCAACATAATGATGTCAACGGAAGCCGTAGTGAATCCCAAGTCGCGGGTCGAAAACGCTCTGATACCATATGTAACGAACCGCCTCGTTATGACAACAACTCTGAGAACAGGGGAATTTTTTTTTTTTTTAAGGTGTGTGCGCGTGTGGAAGTAACAACACACTTGACTCTACGTCGCCAATCGATAACCAATAAGACGCAACCACGAGGTTCAGCACAGGAAGATTGATGGAAGACAACGAGTAACTGCAACAAAATTTGACCCTAGGCATAAGATGCACAAAAAAAACATTAAGACATACTGGGGTTGCACGGTAAGAACATAGAGGGAGGAATCCAAGGTGTTAGGGTTACTATTTCTGCATAGTAAAGCAGGACATTTAGTCTTATGTCTTCTCGAAAGAAGATTAGACAGGCTCCTGGCAGACTGCTCAGGCAGAAACTAGTAACCCGACCGAGAACAAGACGCAAGCAAGTCAAATGCAACAAGATGACCCCGACATATCACAGTGACAACAAGAAAAAGACGCCCCTAGACATAAGGCGTACCACTAGTAGCTATAGTTAGAAAACGACACTGGTGTTAAGTACAATACGGACACAGATGGAATAATCCAACAATGGAGTTCACTATTTCTGCATAGAAAAGCAGGGCTTTTAGTCTTATGTCTTCTCGAAAAAAGATTAGACAGGCTCCTGGCCAACTGCTCAGGCAGAAACTAGTAATCTTTGTTAGGTGTGTCACAAGAGTGTAAACCCTGCCTTTAAAGGGCCCAAGACTCTTGATACAACATGAGATTCCTTACATAGTAAATTCACTCACACAGACATAAATACTAGGGTGACAAGAGGGTTCTAGGTCCCGCCCGACACAACCGACCAAGCAACCAATTGAATACTATCAGGTACAACATAAACAAGGGGGACAACGACGTCCTTTCACGGAAGGCGCACGACGAGAAGGGCTCCGACAACGAATACCCAAGTTTAACGGTGTTTAAGCGAACCACCACATATGTTTTATCAAGAACAATAGTTTATACTAGCATTACAATAAGGTAACCATATCATTATGTTTACTAATGATAATAACATTGCAATAAAGATAAGGATCATACATTTCAACGATTTTTTTAACTTTGCAATTATTATATGGTGAGAACAATACCATTACTCATTTCCACACAAACTATTGCAAGTACATAAATTATAAATAATTTTTCAATGGCATTCCTTTACGTATTACATCATCATCACCTTTACACCTTACATTCAAAATTCCAGTCTACAAACATACGAATTTCCGAATCCAATTTCATATTCATAACATTATAGTGTATGTAACCCTTTCACCAAAAGAAAACACCCTTACCCTTGGTCACATCAAAAACTACTTCATATTTATAGCTAACATCATAATTGAACATAACAATATAACAAGGGTGACAATATATAACAATAACCCTATTAAAATGACAATGATAAAAATACCCAACATCATGTCATATATAAGATAACCTCATATATATAAGTAACCTCCTATTCAAATAAAAATATGACATCATATTTAAAAGTTTACAACACCACCTCATATTAAAATTGCCATGTATAAAAATAGCCATACATAAAATGACAATAATTAAGAAGGACTTTGTTTGAAAATGACAAATAATAATGTTAAAATGACAATAAAAATATCCAAAAACTAAAATGTCAACATAAAGAAAGGCTTCTTATTACAAATATGGGAAATAATAATCGATGTTCCCCCATGATAAACTAAAATAAAGGGATACCTTTTAAATCGGATAGTAAGGAATTTCCATAACTCTATCTTCAAATATACAAATATGGCATTCTCTAATTTCAACATTAATCTTGATTTCAGCATTTAATATTTAATATTAAATACAACCGTCAATACTTTATTACAACATTTAATTATAATGAAAACTGGCAGTCTATAATGACCCCATTAAATATGCGTTACAACATTTAATCTCTATTATTAAATACCGCATTCTATAATCGATTACAATGTTTATTATAGAAAGAAAGCTGACCTTATAATTTGACCACATTAACTCTTGCTTTACAACATTAACATTTAATTATTAAATCCAACATTCTAGAATCTGTGCCAGCATTTAAATATCGAATGCGATCTGGCCTTCTAATGACAACCTTTAATAATCGACTCCCTACAGGAACAATTCTGATGTATTATGAGCATGAAGATTCACACCTTTTTAAGGTATTTATTGTTCATAATATTTAAATATGGCAAGGAAGTGTTATCCTGCATCCTGTCCGGCAAGGGATGTCATAAGTAAATTTCTTCAACGAGAAGATAATGTACCTTAATAACTACAAGGATCAGGGCGAAGTTAACAGCTTGCGCAGATTTTGACAGTGAGATACAAAGGTACTTTATATAAATAAACAGTTGAATTTAAGGTGTTATTGAAGTTCCAAGGCTAAGAATTAAAGGTTCCATAATTGGTCAGTCTTTTTAGAAGGCCCAAAAAAAACAATTTGAAAGGATTGAACGGATAAGCCAGGTACACGTCTCAGTTACCATTGGAGTCAAGTTATTAAATAAAACCGTTATTAAAATGGCAAATTCTACCGGGTTTAATTTACAATTGGGACGCATACATTAATGAATGCATTGTTTAAATAAATAAAACAAAGCAACCACAACGAGGCCAATGAACGCCCAACCGCACCCAACCAATGCCAGTAAAACACAGACCAGTAAACGCAGACCTGTTCGACCTTACTGCCCAGAATTTGACAATTTAAATCGAAGAGATGCAGACATTAAAACATATGGAATGTAGATCAAAAACAACCGACATATCAGTAAAACGCAGGTCATTAAAACAATTAAAACGCAAATCAAAACGCCCAAATCGATATTAGTGAATGCCATTTAAAAAAAAATGCCCAAGATAGACCAATAAGATGCCCAATGCATGCAATGTAGGCCATTTAAAAGAAACGCCCAGGCATTAAGTGCCCACACTGAAAAAAAAAAAGGGAATGCCCGAGACAAAATGTCGATCCAGCACCCGAGATGACAATAGTTTTGCTATTTTATTTTTTTAAAATGACGAACAACAATGGTAAGTGAATGACGGAAGGTTTTTACACGAAAATGAGAGTGATCCTTAGGATCGCAAGCCCACCACTGCAACTCCCACAGTACATCCAAAAAATACGTGCCCACAGTGAATCCAAAAATGCACCCACAGTGAATCAAGGAAAAACACACCCACAGACAATCAATAAAAACGCACCCACAGTGAATCAAAGAAAAACGCACCCACAGTGGATCAAACGCACCCAACACAAGAATTTCCCATTGTAAAAACTGTAAACACCCCACACTAGAAAACTCATTCTGAAGGAGAACGCAAATTCCAGAGAACAAAAGATTGTGAGAGATAACAAAAGATTGTGAGAGTCTGAGGGACCAGAACAGAATACAATAATATCACATACCAAAATACAATAGTATCAATTCGGCAAATTCCATCAGGTAAGTGATAACAATACAGACAATATCCAGAATGAAAATGGTAGTAATTACAGACAATGCCCATAATCCTATAATATCAATATGAGAAATTTTTAGAACATCATGATAAACCACTCCTTCTACCATACAGATGAAAAGCGTACCTGTTCCTGATCACCCCTCCCTTCGGATTGACGTCCCGCGCTTCGATCTGCGTCCCGCTCTCCATACTCCTCTCGCTCGCCGACCCTAGAGGACTCACCAGTACCTCCCAGCCAAACGCTAGGGGTACTCTGCTTCCCCCTTAGCCCTCCGAGCCGCAAAGGGGCCACACAAGAACCAGAGATAGACTAGCTTCTCAACTCACCTCCACGGCTGAGCTACCACTCCAATACAGCTGAGATAAACCCAACTCCTCACAAGCAATCCGTCAAGCCTCAATCCAGCAGCGTAACGTTACGCTAACCGTTCCACCCCCTCTCACTTCCTTATTTTCCCCCTTTTTTATAGAATTTGAGACCCACCTACTTTCCTAATCATTATTAATTACATTTTTAATGATAAACCTCTAAAAATTTCTCTGTCGTCCAAGTGTCCCTCATCCCTATGGTTCTCCAAAATTAATTTCTTTTTAATAATTAAAAGACTCAATTCCCTCATCCCCCCAAAAATCGCTCCTTAAATTACTCCTAGGGTTCCTAGATCCCCTCTCATGCTTTTAATAACTTTCCTAAAATGAAGTTGCTGATTTTTAGTAACTCCTAAATGCTTATTCCTTTTCGCCTTTTTTTACCCTATGTCTCCTACTTTCCATATTAAGTTTCCTTTATTACAAGTTTCCTCATTTCTATTTTTATTCCTCTCTTTTATTGTTATTTTATTTTTTTATTTTTATTTTTATTTTTTTGTTAAACCCAAAATGATAAATGCGCTTAATAGTCTTTTCAATATATTTTTTTTTAAATCCTAAATTTTTATACTCCCACTTTTTAATAATTTTAATTCTTCTTTATAATTTAAAATCCATGGGTTTCACTTAATTTAACTCCCTTGTTACTTTACGCCCTTTAATTTTAAGAAGACTTTAACTAACACTTAGGAGGGTTTTCGTTTACGTCCTTAAGTTTATTTTTGGAGAGTCTTCTCTTTAAGGCTAGTCAAAATTTTATCTTAGAGGTGTTTTAAATTTAGGTTCAGATTTGAACTGGGCGACAATTCATTAGGGGGGTTCGTTTTAAGAATTTTATCAGGAATTAAGGTCTTAGGGTCGTCTAGGTTGTCTCAACATCATCCTCAATGCGACGTGCCCTTCAGGATGCACTACGTGCTCCAAGGGTGCCACTCGCCTTGTTTGTTTATGTTGCACGACGTGCCCTTCAGGATGCACCACGTGCTCCAAGGGTGCCACTCGCTTACTTGTATTTCTTTGTGCGACGTGCCCTTCAGGATGCACCACGTGCTCCAAGGGTGCCACTCGCTGACTTGACGGATTGGTAGACATCTATAACCCCTGGAGTCAACACTCCGCCAGGTGAAGTTGTGGGAGACTAAGGGCTCTAAGGAATAAGGACCCCGCCTTATTGCGCACCCCTTAGAATCATCGTGAGCGACTGTCGCAGTCTTCCCTCACGACATCGTGGATCCTCTCAAACTAGGTAATCTTTAACCTACAGTTCGAGCCACGGCGGGAGTGCTAGTAGGCTGTGGCAATGTTGCTGTCCACACCTCTCCCTTAACCTCTTTGGAAATCATGTGTGGCCCCTTTACTCCATATGTTAGTCTGGTCGGCAAGCTATCGTCAGCTTGGATCATCAACCATCATGTCAGAACATGTCAACCGCATATCATCAAATCAATAAATACCATGGTAAATAAATCAACTCAATATCACACTCCTTGACTCAATCCAGAGTCCAAGGGTTCCGTCGATGCCTCGACATCCTCCAGGTCAAAAACCCTGGACACTCAAATAAACTGAGTCAATAGCACCTGTATACATCAATAGTAAAACATCTTGTCATCAATCATAATGCATCATCATCAAGGTTAAGTGGTTCATCATTATAAAAATCCAGATCACTTGCGAGCAAGTGTCCTCAAATAATAAGTTTTGTCAGTGCACCAGAGAGGGATGTTTCAAAGTGTCACTCATCCCCCATGTTTCTCCAAAATTATTTTCTTTAAAAATATTAAAAGACTCATTTCCCTCACCCCTCCTATAGTAGCTCCTAAAAATACTCCTAGGGTTCCTAGATCCCTTCTCATGCTTTTAATAACTTTCCTAAAATGAAGTTTCTGATTTTTAGTAACTCCTTAATTGTCGATTCCTTTTTGCGTTTTACCCTATGTCCCCTACTTTCCTTTATTACAAGTTTCCCTATTTCTATTATTTATTCCTTTTTTTTTTTTTCTCTAAAACCCAAAAAGATAAATGTGCTTATTAATCTTTTCATTATATTTCTAAAATCCTAACTTTTATACCCCCACACTTTAATAATTTTATTTCTTCTTTAAAATTTAAAAACCAAGGGTGTCAATTAATTTATGTACCTCACTACTTTACCCCCCTTTAATTTAATAAGACTTTAACTAACACATTGGAGGGTTTTAGTTTACGCCCTTATGTTTATTTTTGTAGGATCTTTTCTTAGTGCTTGTCAAAATTTTATCTTAGAGATGTTTTAAATTTTAGGTTTAGATTCAAACTGGGTGACAATCAATTAGGGGAGTCGTTTGAGAATTTCTAAAGACGTTAAGGTCTCAGGGTCATCTAGGTTTGTCTCATCATCACCATCAAGGCGACGTGCCCTTCAAGATGAACTACGTGCTCCAAGGGTTCCACTCGCCTCATTTGCTTTTGTTGCATGACGTGCCCTTCAGGATGCACCACGTGCTCCAAGGGTTCCACTCGCCAACGTGTGTTTCTTTTGCGCGACGTTCCCTTTACGATGCACCACATGCTCCAAGGGTGCCACTCGCCGACTTGACTGATTGGTAGAGATCTATAACCCCTGGAGTCAACACTCCGCCAGGTGAACTTGTGGGAGACTAAGGTCTCTAAGGAATAAGGCCCACGCCTTATTGTGCACCCCTTAGAATCATCGTGAGCGACTGTCGCAGTCTTCCCTCACGACATCGTGGATCCTCTCAAACTAGGTAATCGTTAACTTATAGTTCGAGCCATGGCGGGAGTGCTAGTAGGTTGTGGCAGGGCTGCTGTCCACACCTCTCCCTCAACCCCTCTGGAAATCATGTGTGGACCCTTTACTCCATATGTGAGTCTGTTCGGTGAGCTATCGTCAGCCTGCATCATCAACCATCATGTCAGATCATGTCAATAACATATCATCAAAACAATAAATATCATGGTAAATAAATCAACTCAAATAGCACACTCCCTAACTCTATCCGGAGTCCAAGGGTTTCGTCGATGCCTCTGCATCCTCCAGGTCAAAAACCCTACACACTCAATAAAATTAAGTCAATAGCACATGTTTTATGTCAAATAAGTAAAACATCATGTCATCTATCATAACGTATCATCATCAAGGATAAATGTTTTATCATCATAAAAATCCAGATCACTTGCGAGCAAGTGTCCTCAAAGAATACGTTTTCTAAGTGTGCCAGAGCGAGATGTTACAAATTATTATTTGTTTCCAAACAAATGCATACCAATAAGGAAATATATTATAAACTACTAATGACCTTAATGAATGTATGCCAGTCATGTGTTTTAACCCCACCAAAATCACCTTTTTTAGTTAAGATGTTTTGTATGTTCGACGAAAATACTGCCAGAAACCTAATTTTTCGAATGACCTCTTTTACAATATTTCTTTGTTTCTCCATCAATAACCAAGGAAGACTATTATTTTTTTCATGACCATCACCATTAGAATTAATAATAACACTTCCAATGTGTGATTAGCTTCCTGGATGTCACAACAAATCTTTCCAATTCTCTCTTTGTTAGTCCTTCCATCTAATCTTCACCATAACAATTCTGTTATTTTCTTCCTGATATGCATTGTATCAAACAAATGAACTATTTGTAGGTGCTCGTAGTATGGAAATCTACTGAATTGCATCAAGTAACTTTTCATTCCTCGTGGAAGCCCATTCGTTCCTTAACGACATTCATGAAACATCAACAAATTGAAATTGACACTAATTAATGGGACAAAATGAAATTAATACTAATAAAATTAACCAAAGATTTATATAATAGGTCATACATAAATAATTTGTGTACCTTGACGATTTTTAATATATTACAACTTCCATAGGTGAGGTGTCATTCTTCGTGGTTTTTTTTCTTTTTCTTCTTTACCATGGATTTTTTCTTTGTGTGTAGTTTGATAAATATGGTTCTTAGGAAGAAAGTGCCTACACTCATCAAACACTTCCTTTTCTAAACTCCTTGAATGACTAGATTTTATCCTCAGACCACAAACTGGGCATGCAAATTTACCCTTTGTTTGAGGACCTACAAGATATATGAATAAATGTAGTGTCAAATTAGAGTTACAATTTAAAATAATGCATGAGTTTTTCAATGAATATATAGAATATTAAATTACAAAATAAAGTAACAATATACCATAGAAATGTGTTAACCTAGGAGCATCATGAATTTTCCATGATAGTATTCCATGGAATTGAAATCGCTTTTTCCCTATTGGTCTAGAGATGTCATACATAGTGACGCCATCCCATAACTTCAACATTTCATCGATGAGAGGCTCAATATATACGTTCATATATTTAACCTGGTACCTACCTAATTGGTTCAACATACTGGATGATTAATTATACTTATCTAGATGTCGTGATATATAAAAGAAAAAATTACCATGCACGAAACAAAGAAATGAAATATTTTGTCATACTTTAAAGCAAATAAAACATAATTAAATACCTAGAACAATCATTTCCAGCATTGAATTCTCTCTCTTGATCGAAATCCAAGGAGGAAAGTTGTTGTTTCTAATATAAATAGGACACACTGAGTACGTAGAAAAAATCTCTCCAAATGGATTGACACCATCAGCTGCCAACGAAAGTCTAACATTACGACATTCTTCTTTAAAAATTGGCCACTTTTCTTCGATGTAGTTCAATACTGAACCATCTGCAGGCATTCAAAGAACATTTTCTTGACTTCTGTTCTTTGCATGGAAATCCATTAACTGTGCTATACTTTGGCACCTGAACAACCGCTGGAAACGTGGAATTATCGAAATATAATGAAGAACTTTGTGAGGCACCTTCTTTGATGCTTTATCATTTCGATATCTAATTATTTGACATTGTGGGCATTCATTTTCTAATGCATATTGTCCATAATATATGATATGATCATTAGGACATGCATCAATAGCCTGATAGTCCATTCCAATTCCTTTCATAATCACAGATATTTCTCGATATGTGCATGGAAAAATATTTGACATCGGTAATAGAACATCACCTAACAATCTACAAAATTCTAAACAATAAGTCAATGTAAACAATATTAATCATCAATATATCATGCAATATACTAATTTACAAATTAGAAAAAAATATCAATATCGGAAAAAAATTGAACCTTATAAGTATTTGTGAACCTGCAGGAATGAATAATTAAAAAATTAAATACCTTAGTATCTATGTGAAACATGTCCTTTATAAACCATTCAAAACCTTCAGGTTTAGGAAGAAAAATATATAAGATAAAAGATTTTTTATTGAGCCTTCATAAAGAGGTTGATGTGACTTCTCGAGTAGAGGATCAACATCATGACTACCATCCTGGTTTTCCTCATCCATTGGAGAAAATGTGTCTTGGATCAATCTATGTATCTCATCTTCCTGATTTGAATCACTAACGTTATCTCCATCCATATCATCATTAATAACTTAATCAACATCTTCATTATTCTGATCTTGAATTTCATCTCCATGTAAAGTAGTATTTCTTCTAGTACTTCCAAAATAACTCTCTGGAGGTCGACATTTTGTGGGCATCGTTTATATATTTAAAAACAATGTAGAAAAGTTAGTGTGTATAGAAAATATAAAAATACCGATAAGAAATATTACTAAAATTCATGACATACTGATTATTACAGAGAATACATTAAATATTGAATCCTCTTACCAAGGGATGATATTCATAAACCCCTTCGGTGTGCCCCTTCTCCCTACAATGTCTTTGGGCTATTGTTAATAAAATTCTTCTTTTTTAGAAGCCTCTGCAATCATAGAAAGGGAAATAACATTTTTCATTGCCCCTCGCCTCTAATGCCGCTCTTAACCGAGCAAGCTTCCTGTCATTTTCGTTCATTGTGACAAATCCTTGTCTTGACAAGTAATTGTCTTACTACACCATACCAAACAATATGTTGTCAATTTTTTATATTTTAGCTACTCCTTTCGATTACGATATGTTTATTTACAGTGACCTACAATCCTCACAATTATTTCTTCTAAGACATTTTGACATGCCTTTTTTTTTATTATCGATTAACTATTAAGATAGATATGCTTCAATTTGTACTATAAATTATTGTGTACTGAATAACCATGGAAAATAATTACACACCATTCACTGAAAGTGGTCAAAATTTCTCAAACTTGAATCAATCAACACCATACACTAGCCTCTAAGTTGTTTTGTAGACAAAATGTCAATCTTTGAAATTCACCACTAAAAAAAGAATGCCAACCACTTGTCATCCATAATTGTGTTGTGTTGGTTTAAATTATGATGTGTTGATTTTCATATACATACAATGGTCACAATTTTGTGCTACTTACAGTGGTCACAATTTTATTTTCTAAGACACTTTGGCATGTTCTCATTTTTCATTGTCTGACTAGTAGATTTCATCATGTTATCGTAGATTTCGCCATGAATTTTTATATTTTAGATATTGATCCTTATTAGTATTGTATAAACAAGTTACATCAAATACAAACTAATGTTAGTCACTACATCTAGAATTGTGTGTGATTATAAAAAATTTAGAGAAACAACATCACATATCAGAAAAGGGTATGTGGATTTTATTGAAAAAGTTGAAACAAATATACTTTATTTATATTGGAAGACTATGATATATAATCATAAGTTCATTTGTTAAAGGTGCTTAGTCATAAGACAATAATGTTAAAGGTGGCTAACCATAAGCTAAGATGGTTGAAGGTGGTTAGTTAAAAGTGATTGTTATGTGCCTAATCACAGCACAGATAACATCTTTATAATAAGGTCATATGTGTACAAATGTTTTTTTTATATAATAACAACATATATAACTAACATAAGTTTAGGGTTAGTGTTTATGTATCTTATTAGTACCTGCTAAAGAAGGGAATGTAGCAATCGATTGCAAGTCAAAATCATTTTGACTTTTGTAAATTTACAAAACTTTTAACAATGTTTTATAATGTTTTGTTTTGCATGCTTAAATAATGGAAATTCTCATACATTGTTTTGCATGCTTAAATAATGGAAATTCCCGTACTTTGTTTTGCAAAATGTACATACCCGATCACGTCAACCACAATATTTAGTCTTGGGTTTTGTTTTGCATGCTTAAATAATGGATGATCTCTTGTATATTAGTAATTATATGTAATATCAATAGGCTATCTTGTCACTAATGCCAACCTACCCATTATTTATTACAATATGTTGAGGATAGAAAAGAATTTATGCAGAAGAGGGAAATGTTATTAATATTTATCTAGGTGAGTTGAATCTTTTAGAATAGTCTCTTCTTGAATATTTGGTAAGCTTATGCCTCTTTCATTGAAATTAGAGGCTTCCTTGAATTTTTCTTTTTACAAGTTGAAATTGTAGTTTTCTTCTTTGTTTTACTATTTTATCTTCCACACTCATGCATTATATCTCTTTGTTTGTGGAAAATAATGCGAGTTCTATTTGAAATTTATGAATATTATGGGAAGATCTCATAAATATTATGGAATCTACATACCCTTTTCCATAGAATATACTAAATAGATCCAAAAAGAAAAGACATGAAATATGGTACTACACATATTATAATATATTATCAAGGAAAATACAAGCTACATGAAATTTGGGAATTTGAACAAAAATTTACAAGTTAAATGAGTACATCAATAAAAAATAACATACTAACCTTGCAAGTTCAAAATCCGAGCTATGTAGATTGAGAATTGGGTTTGCTCAATCTGTGGGTGATGAAGAAAATAAATAGCTCAAACAAAATACAATAACAATTTCACAACTATAGCAATTGTGTCGCAACGTCTCTTAAAGTCACACACACACACACACACACACACACACACACACACACACACACACACACACACACATTAAATAGTCAACTAGCCGTTAACACCAACCAATGAGATAGGTAAAATTTTCGTCGCTAATGCAACGAAAGTTCATCCTTATTTCGACGAAAATCTCGACTAGATTAAAATAATATTTTTGTGGATATTGCGACGAAATTTCATGGAAATAACGATGAAAATCATGCCCTATTTAAAAAAGGATGAAACTAGTGGAAGCGTGGAAAAATTCTGTGGAATAATCCACCCATATGTAGTAGTGAATAAACTCTCTGAAAGTTGCTATTACAATCCTGGAGAAAATTGCAAGGGCGTTCTTCAAGAAAAATGACATCACATTGTATGTGAAAGATCCCCATTCTATTATGAATGTGGTCTTATTTTTGTCCTCTTCTATAATCCTTATTTGGTGGTACCCTGAAAATCCATCTGTGAATGAGTATGCTTCCTTCCCCGCAACATGTTATAGCATGTCATCAATAAAAGGTGTTGGGAAAGGGTCATGCACACATGCATAATTAAGGCTTCTATAGTCTACATAGAGCTGGATATCCTTTGTGTCTTTCTTCCTTTGAATGACTATTGGGCTGACCCATTTTGCTTCTTCCACTACCAAAATAAGTCAAGCTTCCAACATCTTGTCTATATCCTTATTAACATTCTCTTTTACTCTAGGGTTAAGACAGTATCGTATATTCCTCACAATATTTAATCCTGGTTTTAATTCGATTTTCATTTCTCCCATAACTCCTTTGATTCCCTTTAACTCTTAGAGAAAACTACAGGGGTGTTCTTCAAGAAAAATGGCATCACATTTTATGCAAAATATCCCCATTCTGTTATGACGTGGTCTTGTTTTTGTCCTCTTCGGTAATCCTTACTTGGTGGTACCTTGAAAATCCATCTATGAATGAGTATTCTTCCTTCCCCACAACCTGTTATAGCACCTCATCAGTAAAAGGTGTTGGGAAAGGGTCATGTAGACAGGCAAAATTAAGGATTCTATAATCTACACAGACCCTAATATCCTTTGTTCCTTTCTTTCTTTGAATGACTATTGGGCTGACCGATTCTACTTCTTCCACTGCAAAAATAAGTCCATCTTCCAACATCTTGTCTATCCCCTTCTTAACCTTCTATTGTAATCTAGTGTTAAGACGATATGGTATATGCCTCACAAGATTTAATTCTAGTTTTAATTCAATTTTCATTTCTCCCATAACTCTTTTGATTCCATTTAACTCTGAAAAGGTCTTTGGGAAAAAATCCTCATATTCCAACAACAAGCTCTATATTTCTTGACTAGTTTACTCATCCTAGTAATCTCCCACCATAGCTATTTTAAGTTTCTTTGTGGTCCCTATATTGACATTCCACAACTTTAAGGGGTGATTAAAGGAACTATCAGTCTGACTGGGTGTGGTGTTCTGCATTTCCTTGTTCACTTATGTCTCCATTCACAGGTCATTATTTCTTGTGTCTAGTCCTAGTACATAAGACTTACTAAAATTTGTATAAGATATTTGGAGAATGATAATTTTGAAGGTGATGGGCCTATTCCTACACACCACGTCTAGATCACCTCTCATTGACAGTCTTTGTATTGGTCCCTTTTAGTTTTGGGTTGTTAGTATTTTCAATTGCATGCCCCTTTTAATCTAGTCAAAGTTCAATTAATGTCTCTTGCTACTATAGGGTTATAAAGCCTCATGATCCCAATACCCATATTCCTAAAACCTTGTGATATAATGATGGTTGGGTGAAAACTATCATGAAGAGTGATGACTAAGACTAGGGGAAACTTTCAATTCAAGGCTTGGAATGACCAGGCCCACATCAAGTGAAGGAAGAAAATCAAGAAGGTACATGTGTCGTCCAATTCCATGTCAACAACAACACATCCATTCACTGAGAACAAATCGATGACTCCACTAAATTAGGGCTTATGATTTACATGATGAATTGATGATGGAAGAAAGTGGGTGTGTGAGTTAGATATGAGTCCATAAACCCTCCCATATTGTTATGGCATGTGAATAGTCTATCCATGTCAAATTGCAATGCAGTCAGAAACAGTTTGAAAAAATTTCAACGTTTTCCCCATTCAAAGGTCATTGTTGCCCGTGTCTAGTCCTAGTACAATTTCCTTGTAAAATTTGTATAAGATAATTGGAGAATGATAATTTTGAGAATGATCATGATGAATTGATGATGGACATACCTACATCATTGGTATGATTAGGAGTAGTCATGCAGAGCTCCTCTTGGTTTCGAGAATAGGTCATTCTCTACTAAACAGGGGCAACCACGTGAAGGTGGAATCTCTAATTATGCCCCCCCCTCCCTCACATCACTCTCAATTTTCCCATATTACCTAATTTTAAATTCTAAAGAACATGTATCATATACTATATTATACAAAATAAAAACATATAAAGATCATATAAAATATCTAAACACATACCTCTTCTTTTCAACAATTAAATATCAATCATCTTCTTCTTCATCCAGCTCAACATCTGTATCAGGATCTAGTTCAGAATCGATATTGGTGAAAGGCACATTCCTATAAACATCATCATCAACGTCATTTTCTCTACTATAGTTATCGATATAGTCAATGAGATCGTCGTCTCCTACATTTGGATGATCAACCTCTTCAACTTCTTCATCTAACACATCAACTACATGAGCCATCTGCTCCTGATCTTCATAAGCATGATCTTCTTCCTCGCTATTCTCTTCATCCTCAACTACATGATTGTACTTTATTGGTCTTCCTCTTGGATAATATCTAACAACGTATGACCAACCTTCTTTACCAGGTACCTCTAAGTAAAATACTTGCTCACATTGACTTGGAAGAACATAAGGCTCTGTACTCGGTTCAAATGCCCTTGTATTAACCATGGTAAATCCATTATCATGCTCAATAAAAATTCTTTCAGGATCACGTTCATTCATCTGTAGCCTGTGCCATTTAACCTCAAACAAAACAATTTTAAAGGAATTAAAATCACACTCAATTATATCCTCCAAATGGCCATAGTACCTATTCTCAGTTTCTTCCTGATTTATGTCACTTTTAGAGGAAATGTTGGTGACCTTAAACACTGCAGTTATCCCACAATCTAAGGTTTTCATCTTATCATCCAACATTTTGTTACAAAATTTATGACCATTACACCACATAGCCTTGTGATGTTTCAACTGTAACATGGAAAAGAAGTAAAAAATAAATTTCCAATTAATAATCCTCATATAGGACTTACTAAATATATATTTCAATAATTAAACAAACCAAATACATTGAAAAATTGGGAAAAAACTAGGAAAATGTGGGTAAAAAATGTAACTTGTCTGTTTATCTTTTAAATAGAAGGCTAAAGCAACTTCCCTTGATATAAGATCAAGAAATTGATCTCGATGACGATGCGTTGTTTTAATCATCTTACTCACCCCTTCCCATGATAACCTACCGAAGTATTCTTCAGTATATTCTATCCAATGCTCCATGCAATCAAGGTTGTTTGCAATGTATAAATGTAAAGCATCCCACTCTCGATCAACTATATGATAGAATAACAATTTAATATCATTAATTAGTTATTGTTAATAAAGGAAGAATTTAATAAATGTGTAATATATTAAATCTACATCAATATCTTATAATTACCTTTCACAGTCCTCATTGTACCTTTCCCCAATAGGACCTCCCCTTCAAATTTGTCGATGGATTCGAGATGCCAAATGTGAGACACATTCATATTTTCTGCTAATTTAGGTAAATATTGACTAATATACACCATGCATTGATATACCATATATCCCTCAACCATAGAACCCTCCGAACATGCTCTTTGTCTAACAAAAGCCTTCAGTGACTTCAAGTGCCTCTCCACTATCCACATCGACCTTGTGTGTACTGGTCCACATAATTCAATCTCCTCAACTTGGTGTATGAGGTAGTTTTCTTGTGCATTGGAAAATGATGGAGGTAGATATTGTTGCATTTGACACACTAGTCGGGGAATCTCTCTCTTACAATACCTTATATCTTCTTTATGGATTTCTTTTGATGATATCCACCTACAAATGTTGATGCAATAAAATAATATCAAGGCATACATAAATTTGCAGATAAAATATAATATGTCAATAAGTTCCACTAAAAATCACATAAGAAGTACATTTTTCTTATAAAACAATACTTACCTCATGTATTTGCCAACTACATAAATAATTTGTTTTATGTTGTTGTCAAAGTCGTCTGGGAGAGATAAAGGTAGAACATACTGTAACAGAAAAAAATTAATTATTATTTGTTTCCAAACAAATGCGTACCAATAAAGAAATATATTATAACCTACTAATTACCTTAATGAATGTATGGCAATCATGTTTTTTATCCCCACAAAAAGAACCTTTTTTAGTTAATATGTTTTGTATGTTCGATGAAAACCTCGTCGAAAACCTAATTTTTCGAATGACCTCTTTTACAATATTGCTCTGTTTTTTCATCAATAACCAAGGAAGACTAGTATTTTGTTCACGACCATCACCGTTGGAATTAATAATAAAAATTTTCAATGCGTTATTAGCGTCCTGCATGTCACAACAAATCTTTCCAATTCTCTCTTTGTCAGTCCTTCCATCTAATATTCTCCATAAAAATTATGTTATGTTCTTCCCGATATGCTTTGTATCAAACAAATGAACTATTTGTAGGTTCTCATAGTATGGAAGTCTACTGAATTGCATCGGGTAACTTTTCATTCCTCGTGGAATCCCATTCGTGCCTTAATGACATTCATGAAACATCAACAAATTGAAATTAACACTAATTAATGGGACAAAATGATTTCAACCAAATATTTATATAATATGTCATACATAAATAATTTGTGTACCATGACGATTTATAATATATTCCAACTTCCATAGGTGAGGTTTCATTCTTCCTGGTTTTATTCTGTTTTCTTCTTAACCATTGAACTTTTCTTTGTTTGTAGTTCGATAACTATGGTTATTAGGCAGAAAGTGCCTATACTCATCAAACACTTCATTTTCTAAACTCCTGGAACGACGAGATTGTATCCTTGGACCACAAACTAGGCATGCAAATTTACCCTTTGTTTGAAGACATACAAGATATATGAATAAATGTAGCGTCAAATTAGAGTCACAATTTAAAATAATGCATGATTTTTTCAATAAATATATATAATATTAAATTACAAAATAAAGTAACAATATACCACAAAAATGTGTTAACCCGGGAGCATCATGAATTTTCCATGATAGTATTCCATGGAATTGAAATCATTTTTTCCCTATTGGTCTAGAGATGTCATATATAGTGATGCCAACCCATAACTTCAACAACTCATTGATGAGAGGCTCGATATATGCATTCATATATTTAACTTGGTACCTACCTAATTGATTCAACATACTACATGATTAATTATAATTATCTAGATATCATGATATATAAAAGAAATAATTACCATGCATGAAACAAAGAAATGAAATATTGTGTCATACTTTAAAGCAAATAAAAGACAATTAAATACCTGGATCAATCATTTCCAACATTGTGTACTCTCTCTTGATCGACATCCAAGGAGGAAGGTTATTGTTTCTAACAAAAACAGGCTTCACTGAGTACGTAGAATGAAGCTCTCCAAATGGATTGACACCATCAACTGCCAATGCAAGTCTAACATTACAAGGTTCTTCTTTAAAAATTGGCCACTTTTATTCAATGTAGTTCAATGCAGAACCATCTACGAGGATTCAAATAACATCGTCTCGACTTTTGTTCTTTGCATGGAAATCCATAAACTGTGTTATACTTTGGCACCTGAACAACCGTTGGAAATGTGGAATTATCGTAATATAACAAAGAACTTTGTGAGGTACCTTTTTTTATGGTTTATCAGTTTGATATATACTTATTTGACATTGTGGAATTTCATTTTCTAATGCATATTGTCCATAATATATGATATGATCATTAGGACATGCATCGATATGCTGATAGTCCATTCCATTTTCTTTCATAATCATGGATATTTCTTGACATGTGCGTGGAAAAATATTTGACGTCGATAATAGAACATCACCTAACAATCTGCAAAATTCTAAACAATAAGTCAATGTAAACAATATTAATCATCAATATATCATCCAATATACTAATTTACAAATTAGAAAACAATAACAATATAGGAAAAAAATTGAACCTTTTAAGCATTTGTGAACATGCAAGCATAAATAATTAATCAATTAAATAACTTAGTATCTGTGTGAGACATGTGTTTGATAAACCATTCAAAACCTTCAGGTTCACCAACAAAAATATAATAGATAAAATATTTGTTGTTGAGCGTTCTTAAAAAGGTTGACGTGACTTCTTGAGTAGAGGATCAACATCATGACTATCATCCTGGTTGTCCTCATCCATTGGAGAAAATGTGTCTTGGATCAATCTATGTATCTCATCTTCCTGATTTGAATCACTAACATTATCTCCATCCATATCATCATTAATAACTTGATCAACAACTTCAATATTCTGATCTCAATGTTCATCTCCCTGTAAAGTAGTATTTCTGCTAGTACTTGGCAAATAACTCTCTGGAGGTTGATATTTTGGGGTCATCGTCTATATATTTAAAAAAACCATAGAAAATTTAGTGTGTATACAAAATATAAAAATCCCGATAAGAAATATTACTAAAATTCATGACATACTGATTATTACAGAGAATACATAAAATATTGAATCCTCTTAGCAAGGGATGATATTCATAACCCCCTTTGGCATGCCCCTTCTCCCTACAATGTCTTTGGGATGTTATTAAAATTCTTCTTTTTTGCAAGCCTCTACAATCATAGCAAGAGAAATAACATTTTCCATTGCCCCTTGCCTCTAATGTCACTCTTAACAGAGCAAGCTTCCTGTCATTTTCGTTCATTGTGACAAATCCTTGCCCTGACAAGTAATTTTCTTACCTACACCATACCAAACGTTAAGTTCTCAATTTTTTTTTATTTTAGCTACTTCTTTCAATTATGATATGTTTAATTACAGTGACCTACAATCCTCCCAATTATTTCTTCTAAGACATTTTGACATTTTTTATTTTTATTATTGATTAACTATTAAGATAGATATGCTTCAATTTGTACTATAGAGTATTGTGTACTGAATAACCATGGAAAATAATTACATACCATTTAACGAAAGTGGTGAAAATTTCTCACACTTGCATCACTCGACACCATACACTAACCTCTAAGTTGTTTTGTAGACAAAATGTCAATCTTTGAAATTCACCACTAAAAAAAGAATGCCAACCACTTGTTATCCACAATTGGGTTGGGTTGGTTTAAATTATGACATGTTTATTTGTATCTACATACAATGGTCACAATTTTATGCTACTTACATTGGTCACAATTTTATTTTCTAAGAGACTTTGGCATGTTCTCATTTTTCATTGTCTGACTAGTAGATTTTATCATGTTATCGTAGATTTCGCCATGAATTTTTTATATTTTAGATACTAATTCTTATTAATAGTGTATAAACAAGTTACATCAACTACAAACTAATGTTAATCACTACATCTAGAATTGCGTGTGATTATAAAAAAATTAGAGAAACAACATCACATATTAGAAAAGGGTATGTGGATTTTATTGAGAAAGTTGAAACAAATATACTTTATTTATATTGGAAGACTATGGTATATAATCATAAGTTCATTTGTTAAAGGTGCTTAGTCATAAGCCTAGAAAGTTAAAGGTGTCTAACCATAAGCTAAGAGGTTTGAAGGTGGTTAGGTAAAAGTGATTGTTATGTGCCTAATCACGACATAGATAACATCTTTATAATAAGGACATATATACCTAACATAAGTTTAGGGTTAGTGTTTATGTATCTTATTATTCCCTGCTAAAGCAGGTAATATAGAAATCGATTGCATGTCAAAATCATTTTGACTTTTGTAAATTTACAAAAAATTTAACAATGTTTTATAATGTTTTGTTTTGCATGCTTAAATAATGGAAATTATCATACTTTGTTTTGCAAAATGTACAGATCTGATCACGTCAACCACAATATTTAGTCTTGGGTTTTGTTTTGCATGCTTAAATAATGGATGATCTATCGTACATTAATAATTATATCTAATATCAACAAGCTATATGTTCACTAATGCCAACCTACCCATTATTTATTACAATATGTTGAGGATATCAAAGAATTTATGCAGAAGAGGGAAATGTTATTAATATTTCTCTGGGTGAGGTGAAACTTTCAGAATAGTCTCTTCTTGAATATTTCGTAATCTTATGCCTCTTTCATTGAAATTAGAGGCTTCCTCAAAATTTTCTTTTTACAAGTTGAAATTGAAGTTTTCTTCTTTGTTTTACTATTTTATCTTCCACACTCATGCATTATATCTCTTTGTCTGTGGAAAATAATGTGATTTCTATTTGAAATTTGCAAATATTATGGGAAGATCTCGTAAATATTATGGAATCCACATACCCTTTTCCACAGAATATACTAACTAGATCCAAAAATAGAATACATGAAATATGGTACTACACATATTATAATATATTATCAAATAAAAAACAAGCTACATGAAATTTGGACATTTGAACAAAAATTTACAAGTTAAATGAGTACATCAATAAAAAATAACATACTAACCTTGCAAGCTCAAAATCCGAGCTATGTAGATCGAGAATTGGATTTGTTCACCAGTGGGTGACGGAAAAAATAAACAACTCAAACAAAAGCCAAGAACAATGTCGCAACTATAGCAATTGTCTCTTAAAGTCACACACACACACATATATATATATCAAATAGTCAACTAGCCGTTAACACCGACCAATGAGATAGGAAAAAATTTTGTCGCTATTGCGATGAAAATCCCGACTAGATTAAAATAAGATTTTCGTGGATATTGTGAGGAACATTCGTGGCAATAAAGATGAAAATACCGCCTTATTTTAAAAAAAATATGAAACTAGTAGAAGCATGGAAAACTTCTGTGGAATAATCCGCCCATATGTAGTAGTGTGTATGTAACATCCCGCTCTTGCGCACTGAGTGAACTTATTCATTGAGGATACTTTCTCGCAAATGATCCGAATTATTATGCTATTAGAACATTGATTTTGATTATGAGGCATTATGGGTTGATGTCATGTTGTTTTGTTGCATTGACATAGACATGTGCTATTGACTTGGTTTTACTCAGTGTGCAGGATTTTGGACCTTGAGGATGCAGATGCATCGATGTAACCCCTTGGACTCTAGATCGATTTGGGGAGTGAACCATTGGGGTTTGATTGTTTTATATGTGATATTAGTGAATTTGATTAGACGATATGATGATGGACATATTTCTGACATGATTCATTGATGATTCAGGTTGACGATAGCTTGCCGACCAAATTCACATTTGGAGTAGAGGGGTCATGCAAGACTACCAGAGATGTTGAGGGAGAGGTTTGGACAATAGCCCTGCCACAACCTACTAACACTCTCGCCATGGCTCAAACTATAGGTTAACGTTTACCTAGTTTGAGAGGACCCATGATATCATGAGGGTAGACTGTGACAATCGCTCATGATGATTCTAAGGGGCACACAATAAGTCAAGGGCCTTATTCCTTAGAGGCCCTTAGTCTTCCACAAGTTCACCTAGTAGAGTATTGACTCCAGGGGTTTTTAATGTCTACCAAGTCAGTCAAGAGGCCAGTGGCACCCTTGGAGCACGTGGTGAATCCTGAAGGGCACGTCACGCAAGAAAAATGGAAAGCGGGGAGTGGCACCCTTGGAGCACGTAGTGGATCCTGAAGGGCATGTCATGCAAGGGAAACAAATGAGGCAAGTGGAACCCTTGGAGAACCTAGTGCATCCTGAAGGGAACATCACATTTTTAATGATAAATGAAT
Source organism: Picea glauca (assembly GCA_000966675.3). Lineage (NCBI taxonomy): Eukaryota > Viridiplantae > Streptophyta > Pinopsida > Pinales > Pinaceae > Picea > Picea glauca. The sequence continues at coordinate 546,651 of JZKD02S0014472.1, forward strand.
GAACCTAGATGGCCTTAGGATGAATAACATGATAATAAAATTTTAAAATAATGTCCCTAATAAAATGTCGCCCAACATGAAAATTAAAGTCTAGGTCTAAATTATACTGGTGGCAACATTTTTCTATCATTTTTTTTTTTGTAAGTAAGAAATATATTATATTAAGATCCTGCCAAAGGCAAAAAAGAGTTCCAAAACATAGTGTTAGGTCTACTGAAATTACTGGACTGCCCCAACAGAGGGGAAACCAACCCAGTCATCATCTTAGTCAACTTAAACATATTAATAAACCATAAAGAGTAATGTATAAAACAAAGTGGACCTCCATAAAAAGCAACAACCAGTTGACATGACTTCTAAACAAACAAAACCTAGACACCTGATGCGTAACTTGGACAGGTGGTGTTGAGGTCACTTGTCTAAGGTTCCTCTTCTACAATTGTCGTCCCGTCCCCCCATTGCTCCTCGACCTCCTCCTTCGTCTCAGATCCACGGTCGTGCCTCACAGTGTCTTGCTCAGCCATGGCTGCGCTCCCAGTTCTCTTCAAATACGACTCTACTGCACACTGCATTACCACATCTCCGGTCGTGGTAGCTGCACCGTGTCCCTGTGTCGAAGTCACGCTCGCCTTTGCCTCACCGTCGGCAGTGTCTGCTTCGAGTGCCTGCTTGAAGGTTGCTCCTTCCGGGGTCGAGAGGAAGGTCTCATGCAACAAGGAAAGGAGCTAGAGGAAGAGCATGACCTTGTCATTCAAAAATTGCAATTGGAACTGTAGGTCCTTGACTCCCTGGAGAAGCTGGAATACTAGGCCGTAGAGAATAGCCAATTTGTCCTTTACTTGCTCACCCATGGTTGCATCAAAGGGTGGGATCCCAAAACTCCCAGGCACCTGCATCAGAGGTGGTGGCTCTTTTTCTAAGGCTCATGGGAAAGTCGAGCGCTGAGTATAGTGCGGTTCAGTCCTGGAAGGAGCAAGGAGTAAACACAGAGAAGAGCATGGCGACTGAGGAATCACTTCCAGGCAATTGATGCTTGCAGTTAGTGGAGCTGGATGGGTGTTGCTGGGCTGCGCCTCCTGGAGGTGAAGGGAAGGTCCAAAGGGAGGCATATCGTGCGAGAAGAAAGAGGGTCGCCGAGGTATCCAGGGAGAACCCCGCCGTGGTTTCCCTCTCAGACGCCGCCTGTGCTTAGGCATCGATTGCAGATGGCTAAGGTCGCAGGAATGGTCATGGTAGGGAGCCTCCAGGGACCAATAGGCACACTCATATGTCGACCATAGCAGCGAGGGAGGAAGCTCTTCTAGCCACCAGCAAAAACAATAACCGAAGAATAACACCAGATCCATATCGAAATGCAGAGGCCGATTGCAATAACGACCCCTCCCATCGCCATTAGAGCACATTAATACCTCCGGAGGGTGACGGACAGAGGCATGAGACCGTCATGTGGCTCCGTGCCCCATTGGCAACCATCATGCTCCTGCATGTGCCAGTTGGCACCCACTAACACCCCATTCGAGGGAGCATCCATTGTCCTAGCTTTGTGTATGCAATGTTGTAGTAGAGGATGATCAGGTTCCAAGGTTGAATTACAGAGGAGTTCTGACTCACCTCGATTGATGCCCATATTGGCCAAATCATCCGCAACTTGATTCTCCTTCCTTCTGACGTGAGCTGGGATGATGGTCAAATTTGGTCGTAGAGAGTCAAAGATAATGTGCATCCCATGCAAGAGTCTCCAGCTGGGCAATATTCACTCCGGGTTGGCCCCATTCAAAATTCTCCGCAACAATTTGATGATGATTTGAGAGTCACCCTCCACAATTAGCTTGGTGAAGTTATTTTTAATAGCTAGTTGCAATCCCCTAGTTAGACCCCACAATTCTACTGCATTGTTAGTGGAATGTCCTATGGGGCCCGCACTGATGAGAAGGACATTCCCCTGATGATTGTGAAAAAAAATTCCATAACCTGCAGGTCCCAGATTACCCTTAGAGGCCCCATCAAATTTGAGTTTGAGGAAACCCTCTGGGGGAGGAGACCAGAAGGAGGGACTCTCAGGGAGACAAGACTGGGGAGGAGAGGGAGGAGCCAAGAGGGTAGAGGGTGGAGCCCAGTACTGAAGGATGGGAAGTTCAACTGGGTTTCTATTAACGTCTTCTCTAGAAAGCCCTTGAAAAGGCAGAGTCTCCTAGATGTTCCAACAACACTGATGCCAACAATGTTGCTAAGGTAGGGATAGACCTTTGAAGAGCCTTCGGTTCCTTTCTTTCCAAGTTTTCTAGAGAATAAAGCCCGGTAGTAGTTTCCAAACCCGATTAAGGAGGGGGGATTGGAAAGCTTGATCCCTCCACTTTGTGATGGTAGTCAGTATGCTGTCCCGACAGCGGTCCGAGGTGCGCATGATGAGAACCACTTGATCCCAAATTTGAGCTGTGTAATGGCAAGAGTTGAGAAGGTGATTCATTGTTTCCTCTTCCTCTCCATAGAGTAGGCAAATAGAGGGGCCCTCAAAGCCCCTTTTCGCCAACTTATCCCAGGTTAGGATGCTAGAATGATTCACGAGCCAGAGGAAGAGGGTAATTTTTGGCCAATGCTTGAGACTCCATAGCTTGCGCCATGCTTTCGTGTTAGGGAGAGGGTCTAAAGGAGCCTTAAGCTGGTACGCTTCCCTTGTGTTGAAGGTTACTTGTGGTCTCTATCCCCATCTCAAGATGTCCTCCCCTGCTATGCTTGGAATTTTCCACTTCGCCATCTCTTCTTGCCACGGAGTTAGGTCCACGCCTGCCTCCATATCAATGTTGTCCCTGTCCAGATACCACTGGCACCAAGTGTCCCCCAGGGGGGTGTCCTGCCAGTAGTCAGCGACTTTTTTTAGTCCTACTCGAGTGGTTGGGTTGCAAATGGTAGGGGCCCAGTCCTCCTTGCTCAGAATCGGCCATTGTTGCCAGGAGTCCTTCCAAAATAGGGTCATTTTCCCATTTCTGACTTCCTAGAAGGCGTTGTCAGTCACCAGTTGTCGGTTCTACTTAGCTGTTGTCCATATTAAAGAGCCTGGTGTAACACCCCTCCTAGCTAAGGACATCTACTCAGTCAACCGATGAATTTTTTTTTGTTAAAGTGTGTGCGCATATGTAGAAGAAACAACCCCCTTGACTCTATGTCAACCTCGAACCAACAGGACGCAAGTAAGACGAACACAATCAAGACGACCCGACATATCATAGCGACGACAAGAAGAAAATGCCCCCGAACAGGAGGCAGGAAACTAATGGCTATAGGCAAAGACAGACACCAGGGGTTAGGCACAGTACTGTCACGGAATGAAGGAATCCGACAGTAGAGTCGCAGTAGTGGAACTGTGCCTTTAAACAGCCCGAGACTACTGATACGGCTCAGAATGTGTCGCAAGAGTGGAACTGTGCCTTTAAACAACCCGAGACTCTTGATACGACACTGGATTCCTTCCACCAGATTTACATACAGACACAAATACTAAGCTACAACAGGTGTCTATATCCCACACGACACGAACATACTACGCAATACACTACCACCCAGTACTACAAAATAGGGACGAACATAAGCACGACGCACTGCATTTTTCTAAATAAATGCCCTAAAAAGCAATGACATCCATATCATAATGGTAAACCCCCGACATTACATTCTCCTGGTTGACTTGCCCTTCCTACCCGTTTATCACCATACATTCTAGTAACAAAACACAATAGCTTTGCATCCAAATGTTATCATCAACACTTCAATTAAAACAAAGATTATCCTTGCAATTTAACTCCATCATGATCATTCTAGCATACAATTATTAACATTGCGGTTGGCCTCATTATTAACATGCTAATTAAAAAAATTGTTAATCTTGCAATTCAACTAGTGTTACCATGGCAACTAAGCAAGTATTAATATTGCAGTGAAGCATTTATCCTTAGCACCGTAAATTAACAACATTATCCCTGCAATGTAACCCAGTACCAATGTTGCACATTAACCAATAATTCCATACTTCCCCATAACCTAACAAATAATAGTATTGCAATGCCATTCATTAACATTAACGCTTCAAATGAAGCCAATAATAACATTGCGAACCTAACGTTCATTTAACAAATAATAACATTCCATTAGTAATATTACTATTGTGATTACACAATCAATTGTCATTGCAATTCTACCAACCTTAACCCTTACTTAATAACATTACTATTGCATCTAAACTATTACTTATCCTTGCCATTCTTCCAACATTAACATTCAATTTATAGTATCACCATTGCAATTTAACTATTACACATCATTGCCATTCTATCAACATGAAAAATCAATTAATAGTATTACTATGGCAATTAAACTGTTACTCCTCCTACCTTTTACCAACATTAGCATTCAATTTATGATATCCCCATTGCATTTAATTTATTACTCATCTATTCCATTCTACCAACATGAACATTCAATTAATAATATTACTATGGCATTTATACTCTTACTCCTCATTGCAATTTTACCAACATTAACATTCAGTTTATAATATCACCATTGCATTTAATCTATTACTCATCATTGCCTTTCTATCAACGTGGAAATTCAATCAATAATATTACCATGGAATTTAAACTATTACCTACCTTTGCAAATCTACCAACATGATCATGCAATTAATAATAGTCTATTGCTTTAACTAATTTTTATCATTGCGTTCTACTAGTATTAACGTTCATGATAAAGATTCAATTAAAGGATATTAAAGTGCAACAACAATGCCAACGAATTTAAACCTGGGTTGTCCCAAGACCTAGACTGACATTCCATTAAACGATTAAATTAAAAATTTCCTATTGCAACAACAAATAATCATAAATATTAGCATTGGCTTTATCGTTACTGTGATTGGTCCTTGCCTAAACAACCTTATAAAGCAATAAAATACAACAAGGATGCAGAACATAACAAGTTAATATCAGAATAAATACCTAGCGTGCATCACATCGGAATTTAGGTACTTTTATTGTAATTCACATTCTTCTCAGAGAAACTGAAGGAAGTAAAGTCTGGTTGTGGAATATCCCAGTAAAATATATTTCTTTATTTAAATAAGGTAGGTTACTAGGTTTTAAGACTAACCATTAAATAGTTGTTGCGGTGAACATAGGTTGGAAGAGTGGAAGGATTTTATTTAAAAGGTAGAATACGGTAGGATAGCTAGCAATGACGTGGTTGCGAATTTAGAATAGTAGTTGGACAAAAGGGAAGATGGATTGAATTAGATTAAGGGGGAAATTTCCAGTGGAATAGAGACGGAAATAAATGAGAACGCAATGGTTAATCTAAAAGCTGGAACGTTGCCCTAGTTGCCATTTTCAATATACCTCCAGCTGTCATTAATTATGAAACGGTCTCGTCCCAACCTCTAGCCTCTATCTACAGTGAAACAAGGTCAAGAGGAATGCTAAAGGATGTTGGAGCTGCGCCGTCATTGAAGGAGGACAGTCTGGACGAGAGGGATAATTGTAAGCGATAAGTTCAACATTGAAATAAGTAGCTAGAAAAAGTTACACATGCCTTCACTCGATTGTCTTCCAATGATGTCAACTGCCCCTTTGCTCCAATAATCTGCAAAGGGTTGTTGATTGCCTTCCGTTGGGTATGCTGCCCTCGATTGACTATTTTAACCTAAAATGATCCTTCTTAGAGAAGCCACGCGAGGAAATATCAACAACAAGAAGCTGGGGTTTTAATATTATGACGGTTCACAAATCGGACCACAAAACGATGACTATATACGGGACTAAACAGTGAACCCGCTTGACATATCCAGTTCGGAATGGATGAAGGACGTGGTCGGGAACACGCACCTCACAGGAGCGGTGGGTTGGGGTCCGTATCTCTACGTTGTACAGTAATATAACGAACACCCAACAATAGAATGAGCATAGACCATGAACTAAAGAGTCGCCCAACCATTGAATAGAACACAGACCACGATATTAAAGAGGATGCCCAACCATTGATTGGAACACAGACCACAAAAATTTAAAGGGGACGCCCAACCATTGAATAGAACACAGACCACGAGATTAAAGAGGACGCCCATCCATTGATTGGAACACAGACCACAAAAATTTAAGGAAGACGCCCAACGAAATATATATATTTAAAAGAAACTTGTTTCTTATAGCGAAAGGGAATTGAACAATACCAGCGAAAACTTAAAAGACAAGCATATGCTCTGAAGGACCCTTTTCACAATACACCCAGCGAATATATATATATTTTTAAAGCAACCTGTTCCTTATAACGAAAGGATTTTGAAACAACACCAGTGAAAACTAAAAAGAGGAACAGTGGTAAACACTTTATTAACACAGTGAAAAGCAGCCGTAAGGGTTTCATTAACCATTAAGCTACAGTTTATAACCAAGATTTACGCTATAACCCAATAACCTACTTGTTGCGCAGTAACCATTAACTATAGATTATAACCAGATTACCCTATGACCATGGAACCTTCATTGCACAATAACCATTAATCTACAGTTTTTAAATACGTGCAGCCAGTTTACATACCTGGGTCCTTAACGCTTGCAGAAATGCTTCTTGTGCTCCTGCTGTTTCCTGCTCCTGCTTGCCGACCTCAATGAGCTCACCGGTACCTCCCAGACAAACTCTAGGGGTACTCTTCTTCCCCCTCATCCCCCAGAGCCGCAAAGGGGCCACACATAACCAGAGAGAGTAACTAGCTCCTCAGCTCGCCTCCAAGGCTGAGCTACCACTCAAAATCTGCTGAGGCTTCCCAACTCCTACCAGAAAATCAGTCAGTCTCCTTTCTCTCAACATAGCAATCCAATCTCAGCCCAAAAAAAATCCCTTTCTTTTCCCCTCTCCCATCCCTTTATCCCCTCAAACCCTAATTTTGTCTTTACTTAGGTTTCCCCCCCTTTTCTCTTTTGACTTTCTTCCTTTTATTTTTAGTTTAATTCGTTTATATATATTCATTTTTATTTTTCCTTTTTAAAAATTTAAGGGTATGTTCGCTCATCATTTTTTTGTTTTGTTTTTATTCCCCTTTATATTCACATGGTTAGCTATATTAGTTTATAATTGTTTATAATAAAAAAAAATATACATATATCTATGTTTTCCTTTTTCTATTAGTAAGCATGCATTCATAATTTAATTTACCATTAACATATATGTATTTTCAGGACTAAAGAGAGATTTAGGTGATGGCAAACCAGTAGGGGAAAAGTAAGTGTTTTACAAAAATAAATAAAGAGGATTTTCGAGGAGGGATGGCCACGTGGTAAAGTGAACTAGACAAGTATAAGGGAGATGGATACGGGAAGATCTAGGCGATGGAGGATAGTTTTATTAAGCAGACAAGGATAAAGAGAGGGTGATGGTATGAGTCTTTGTTTTCCCCTTTTTTTTTTGAATTATCATTTGTTACGGCCACACTAGAATCCCCCCCCCCCAGTCTCCAGAAGGTCTTAGGCTTAGGGTTTAGTTTCTGAGCTAGGCGACGATTGGTTAAGGATGATGCTTAAGGTTTTATTTAGGTGCTGAAGATTTTAGGGCTAATTTGGCTGACTCCATCAACGACCTTTATCACGACGTGCCCTTCAGGTCGCACCATGTGTGCCAAGGGTGCCACTCGCCTCGGGAATTTCTTTTGTGCGACGTGCCCTTTAGGATGCACCATGTGCTCCAAGGGTGCCACTCGCCAACTGATTTTTCGTTTGTGCGACGTGCCCTTCAAGATGCACCACGTGCTTCAAGGGTGCCACTCGCCAAATGAATTGATTGGTAGACGTCTATAACCCCTGGAGTCAACACTCCGCCGGGTGAACTAGTAGGAGACTAAGGGTTCTAAGGAATAAGGCCCCCGCCTTATTGCGCGCCCCTTAGAATCATCGTGAGCGACTGTCGCAGTCATCCCTCACGGCATCGTGGGTCCTCTCGAACTAGGTAATCGCTAACCTACAGTTAGAGCCACGGCGGGAGTGCTAGCAGGCGGTGGCAAGGCTGCTGTCCACCCCTCTCCCTCAACCTCTCTGCAATCGTGTGTGGCCCCTTTACTCCATATGTGAGTCAATTCGGCAAGCTATCGTCATCCTGCATCACCGATAATCATCTCAGAAATGTAAACATCAAATCTTCAATCAAATGGAACATCATAATAAACATATCAACCCAAAAGAACACTCCCTGACTCAGTCCGAAGTCCAAGGGGGGTTATACCGATGCCTCTGCATCCTCAAGGTCAAAAACCCTGTACACTCAATCAAACTGAGTCAATAGCACCCGTCAAATCAAGTAGTAACACATCATGTCATCTGTCAATCACATCATAATCAAATATAATATATCTAATGTCAAAAAGGGTCCAGATCACTTGCGAGCAAGTGTCCTCAAATAATAAGTGTTCTCAGTGTGCCAGAGCGGGATGTTACACCTAGGCTATCCTCATTCCAGCGGACTAGATTCTTCTCTGCCACGTTCAGAGCATATTTCTTCCTCCATAGTTGGGCCCAAATGTCCTTGGGGATTTTTAACCATCACCACCAGATTTTGGTGCTTAGCACCTTGTTCATGATGAAGGGATCCTTCAAACCCAAGCCTCCTTGCTCATTGGGCCAACAGAGTTTGTCCTAGCTAACCAACACCATTTTCTTACCTGTATTGAGGCCTTGCCAGATGAATTTTCTTTGAATGCTTTTGATAGTGGTGAGAACAACCTTCAGAGAAGCTAGCGCAGAGAAGGCATAATTGGAAGGGCTTGGAGAATGGCTTGGAGAAGGATGAGGTGGTTGGGGAGATTAAGAGCTCTATAGGTCCAAGAGGATATATTTTTGGAGAAGGAAGAAAGAAGGTGTTCCCAGGAGGAGTTCTGGAGGGAATTGTCAATTAAGGGGATGCCAAGGTATTTGGATGGAAGGGAGCTTCTGTTGAAACCAAGGAGGCCAGAGATATGATGGTGGATCGGAGGAGGGGTGTTGAAAAAGAAGATTTGGGATTTATCCTTGTTGCATTCCAGGCCTGAGGCGTCAACGAAGGTTTGAACGACATCCAGGAGGGAGCTGACTTCCCAGACTGTGGGGTTGCCCATCAAGAGGTGTCATCAACAAATTGGTTGTGAAAAATAGGTGGGGAGATGCCATGCAAGGAGAGACCTGTCAGGAGTTTGGAATCAATGGCTGCATGAATGGATCTGCTAAGTTCTTGGGCTAGGATAATGAACAGAAATGGAGAGAGGGGATATCCTTGCTTGATCCCTCTTGAGGGGGGGAAGGGATTTGACAGGACACCATTGATGAGAATAGAGAAGAAAGACGAAGAGGTTAGATTTGCTATCCATGTTACCCAGCCTTGATCGAAGCCAAAATCTAGGAGCATTGCTTGCATGTATTCCCAGCTGATTTTGTCAAAAGATTTAGAGAGGTCTAATTTGAGGAGCATACCTAGGGTCTTGGTCTTCTGCAGGGAGTGGATCACCTCATGGGAAAGGATGACGATGTATAGGATTTGTCTCCCCTCCATGTAGCCTGACTGCTCCGGGGAAATTATTGTAGGTAAGATGGGTTTGAGTCTCCTGGCTATCACCTTGGTAAGAATCTTATAAATGCCATTGCACAAAGATATCGGCCTGAAATTCTTGGGGTGATGTGCCTACCCCTCTTTGGGAACTAAGGTTATGAAAGTGGCATTGAGAGATTGGAGAATTTGACCAGTGGCTCGGGAGTCCTCTAGGATTTCCCATACTTCTGTTCTGATCAACATCCAACAGTGATGGAAAAAGTCGCTTGTGAATCTGTCGGGGCCTGGAGCCTTGCCCTTGGGAGTCTTCTGAAGAGCTTGGTCCACTTCCTCTATTGTTATTAGGCATAAGAGGGCAGAATTTTGCTCCAGGGTGATGAGAGATGGTACATGCCATGTGACCTTGTTGATAGCCTCATGTCTATCTATCCTGGGTTCTGTGAGGAGATTTTGAAAGTAGCCTGTCAAGGTATTTTCCATGTCCTCATGGGAATGTACAGTGTCCCCCTTGTCTGAAAGGAGATGAGTGATATTGTTGGAGTGTCGCCTTTGGATGATAGTTCTATGAAATAATTTAGTGTTGTGCTCCCCTTCCCGGAGCCATTGCACTCGTTATTTCTTTTTCCATAATATCTCCTCTTGTTTTTTCCTAACTTTGTGCTGCTGATTTATTGTTGTTTCCTGAGCTCTAAGTTCATTTGTCATCCCATGTAGTCTAATCTGGTGTTGAATCCCTTCCAATTGTGCCAGCAACTATTTTTGAGCATCAAAAATATTGCCGAAGGTGCTCTGGTTCCAAATTTTGAGATTCTACTTAAGGTTTTTTAGCTTTTGCTGGAATCGATACATTTTGGATCCAAGAGGTACCTTAGCCTCCCTCCACCAGGCCTGGATGTTTTCTTGGAACTCCGGGTGGTCTAGCCAGAATTTCTCAAACCTAAAAGGTTTCTTACCAGGGGTGGCCGGGATGTCCATCCTTAATTGCAAGGGCTAGTGATATGATCCAGAGACATTTAGGATAGTTGATTCTATTGTGGTGCCTTCCATCATGAGAGATTTGGATGTCAGGAATCTGTCTAGTTTGCAAGCAATTTGATGAATACCAATTCTTCTATTTGTCCAGGTGTACAAGTCATTGTCCATGCCCAGATCAACTAGTTGAAGCTTGTCTATGAGAGTATTGAATTCCCCAGAGTCTCGATCCAGATGCCTAGAGCAACCTCTTTTTTCCTCCAGGCTGCGAATAATGTTGAAGTCACCACTGACAATCTTGTTTTTGTACTATGATAGACTATCAACATATCGCAAGATCCTGAGGAAGGCCTGCTTGTCCCGGGGGCTGGCAGGGCCATAGACATTGGTCAGGTGTCCAGGCCTATTTGAGCCGATAAGCCTATAATCAGCAGTGATAGACCATTTGGTGGTAATGAATTTGTCCAATATCATAGCATTGGTGTTCCACAGGACGGCTAGGCTGCTTGTTGTTCCTGTAGCATTTGTTGAGACTGCCTTCCCCAATTTCCAGCAGTGGGGTAATAACTTGTCAATGTCTTCTGAAGTACATTTTGTTTCATGTAGAAGTAAGATTTCTGGCTTTTCTGCTAATATCAGATCTCGTAGCAATTTTTTCTTGCTACGTCCATTGAGGCCTATGATATTCCATGTGATGATATTCATGATGACAGGGGGTTGGGGAGAGGAAGAATGCTATCCAAAATCAGATTGATTTGTCCCGAGTTCACCATAAAGTTCCCTATTTCTTGTATGAGCTTGTTGGTCAATTTTCTACCCCTTTTCTTTTCATCTTTCTGGGTTTTGGATAGGTTTTTTGATTGACCACCCTGGATCCCTAAGCCTCCGTTGGCTCGAGCTGAGGACCCAGCTGAGGAATTGAGGAACACTTTTTGAACCTTCTGCAGTTGATCTCTGGGTATGGTGTAATTTTTTTGCTACCTGTAGGCATGCTCCAGGTGCTCCAGATCCACCCCAGCTAGGTCTTTCTCTTCTAGCTCCATGTCCGCCTCCCCATCATCTGTCTCTTGCTGGTCAGGGGCAGAGTTGGGGGGGGAAGGGTCATGGTCCTTGCCCTCAGTCGGCTGATCCGTTCCTTGATTGATAGATTGAGGAGCATTGCTCGGAGGTGGTATTATGGGGTTTTCAGGATTTATGGGGTTTTCTGGTTGGTTTTGCAAGATGTCAAACTTATTACTAGTTGAGGGATATTTACTTACCTGAGTTGATTTCTTCCTTCCACCTTGATGCCTTTTCCCCACTAGTTGCATGAAGTCGTCCTTGTCCTTGCCACTTTCTGGGTTCCCTTCTTTTGTCATCGCGTTGAGTGGGCAGTCTCTAAAGAGGTGACCATGCTCATGGAATTTCCTGCAATGGAATGGAATATGCTCGTAGTCGATGGTTTGAGACCAATCCTCATCATGATATTCTAGTGTGATGGATCTTGGAAGTGGCTTGGCTATGTTCAGATATACACATATTCACGCATAAGAGGCGTAGCGCCACTGCTTAGTGGCCTCTAAATATTTGACATAAATGCCAATAGTATTCGCAATTCCAGCGAGGACCTCTTCTAGCTAGAACTCGGGGTAAGGAGTATAACCTAATCTAGACCAATGCATGGGCAAAGTCCTCCTTCTCAGGGATGAATTTCTCAGTCCAGAATCTTAAGAAGAGTCCTGCCAAGTTGTAGAAATATGGCCCTCCATCAAAGATGTGATTGCGACCCTCCCGGTTGTGGAGGATAATCGTGAAGAAACCCTTGGATCCCAGTTGTAATTCATAATTCCCTCTCAGCTTCCACCAGTATTGTATCCATTTGACCAGATCTCATTCCGAGGGCTAGAGCCCAAGAAATTTACCCACCAGGGCGTGGTCCCTCATATATTGCTTCTGCACCTCTATCCTCGATGAGCTGATAACATATTTCGGGGCTTGCGGTGCCTGTGGCATACATTTACCTGATAGCCATGGAGTCAAAGCTCAGCTAGGGTCCTTCTCCTTCTCTGGGTCTATATCGATCTCTCGATCTTTGAAGGTCCCGTCCTCCAGAAGCTTCGCACGCAGATTTGGTGGCGTCTCAAAAGTCAACCACTTCAACCCTTCAGTGGAGTTGTCATTCGCCGTGACATGGCTGTAGGAGGCGCCTGGCGGCTCCCCCTCCTTGCGATTCATGAGCACCCACGGGGCCACAAATGTGGTGCCACAGATCAGTGCCAAAAGGCTCTAAACCCTAGTTTGCAGAATGCTCACACCTAATAGTATATTTGATATTAATTGAATTTTTCTATCATTTTAATATATATATATATATATAATGATGATAATATTCATTAATCTTGTAACAAGAAGGGAGTAAACAATTTAATTGATTCATAAAAATTTGTTGGGATAAAAATAAAAAAGGGGAAATAATTGTTTTATTATATTATGATAATTCAAAAATTATTAATTAAAAAGGGAAAAGGGAAAAGTTAATTTATACACCTGCCAAATTGACCTCTAAATGAAAAGGGGAAAGAGAGAAATCTAAAATAATAAGAAAAATAGGAAAAGAGGGAAACATAAAAACAAAAGGGAAACACAAGGGAAAAAGAAGAAAGTCAAACTTAGTAAGGTATCTAGCATTTAAGAACTTTCTAAATTAACTCAACAAGTAAATTGGTAATGGGAAAAGTCATTAAAACTTGTAAGGGAATATGCGGACACCTAGGAGCAATTCTAGGATTGAATTTAGGCGGGTGAGGGAAATAGGGGTAATTAATTAATTAAATAAATTAATTTATAGAGGAATGAAGGGGATGGGTGACACTTGTATGGGGAGGATTTTTAGGAATTAATTTATTAAACACTAATTTAAATTGGATTTTGGCAAGGTAAATGACTTTGAAAATCTACATAAAGGAGGGAGAAGGAGGAGGAAGAGAGGTCTCTTTTGTTTGGCGTAACGTTATGCTGCAAAAATATATACTTGACTGAATTAGCTTGTGGGAGTTGGGATACCCAACTTAGTGAGGAGTGGTAGCTCAGCCTTGCGAAGCGAGTTGGGAGCTAGCTGATTCTCTAGTTAGTGTGTGTGGCCCCTTTGCGGCTCAGGGGACTAAGGGGAAGAAGAGGACCCCTAGAATTGGCTGGGAGGTACCAGTGAAGTCTCATTAGTCGGTAAGCGGGAGTTCCATGAAGCGTGTGAGACATCAACTCAGAGTGGCCAATCAGGCAACAATACACTTTCTTTATTTTTGCATGGTAGATTGTAGTAGGATTTATGCTTTGGATCTGCAGGTTTAATTGGGTAAGTAAATTGATTGTCTTAGTGTTCTAGTTGATGACTGAATTTTTCCTTGGCCTATAGCTCTATGATTGATTGGCTCCCATGGCCTTCGATTCCCAGCATGTCTTGACCGCCCTGTGGTGTAGTTATTTGTGAATATTGTGGTTTTTTTTGCTTTTGTCCCTAGCTCATCAGTCCTCACCTGAGCAGTCGGCCAGGAGCTTGATCTATGGTCGTCGCTTCGGCATTAATAGACCTATGGATCTCAATGCTCTGCTTTTCTGTGCGTGGATGATGAGAAAAGAACGTTGTTGCCACCCGTCTACCTCTGTTATTTCCTTGGTTGATTGTTTGACTTGTGCCATCTAGCAAAGACCTCTACGTATGGATTATCTTGGGTCCTTCTTGTTCTTTTTTTCTGCACCTTCACTAATAGAATCCCTGTGATCATTTCAATGACTTTTCCCATTGGATCCTTGTGTTTCTCTTACTGTTGTCTATGTTGTATTGGTATTCTGGCAATGGAAAAATGAATTGATTTCATGTCTTCATTTTTGTATTGGTATCCTGGAATAGAAAAATGTTTTTATTTGTTATTCATGTCTGCGTTGTATTGGTTTTCTGGAAATGGAAAAATGAATTGATTTCATGTCTGCATTTTTGTATTGGTATCCTGGAATGGAAAAAAAATATTATTTGTTATTCCTGTCTACGTTGTATTGGTATTCTGGCAATGGAAAAATGATTTGATTCCTTGTCTTCATTTTTATAATTGGTATCCTGGAAATGGAAAAACGTTTGTGTGTTATTAATGTCTGTGTTGTATTGGTATCCTAGCAATGGAAAAATGAAATCATTTCCCTGTCTGTATTTTTATAATTGGTATCCTTGTAAGGGAAGGGCGTTTTGGTCATTCATGTATGCGTTTTCATTTGGAATCCGGGCAATGAAAAATGGAACCACGATTTTTTAATTTAAAACGTGCCTGAGATTGCTGTTGAAGTACCCATGTTTTTTCTTTAAAACTTGATAAAGATTGTTGTTCAAATGCCCACGTTTTTTATTTTAAAACTTGACAGAGATTGTCGTTGAAATGCCCACATTTTTTCTTTTAAAAATTGACAGAGATTGTCGTTGAAATGCCCACATTTTTTCTTTTAAAAGTTGACAAAGAATGTTGTTTAAATGCCAACGTTTTTGCTTTTAAAAGTTGACAGATATTGTTGTTGAAATACCCACGTTTTTGTCTTTAAATCTATTGACTGAGTTGATGATAAAACACCCATGAATTTGTTTTAAATCAATTGCCTGAGCTTGTTGTAAATGCCCATGATTTTGGTTATTAAATCGATTGCATGAGCTTGCTGTAAATGCCCACAATGTTTTCCAATTAAATGTGACTGAGTTTGTTGTAAAGGCCCACAATTTTTGCCAATTAAATGTGACTAAGATTGTTGTAAATAACCAAGGATTTGCCCAAAAAAAGGATTGACTGAGTTCGTTGTTGAAGGGACACGATTTTTATACTTAGAATGTTGACTATGTTGATTGTAGAATGACCACGAGTTGATCCTTCTGAAGTCAACATTCTCACTACCAACATTAATTTCTATGTAATTGCCATGTTATTTTCTAGGTTAATTTCTACAACAATGTCAAAGGACAATAGTTTCCTTCTTAATATTTTTTTTTTATAAGTAAGAAAGGGGAGAATCCTTCTATTCAATTCATGAAAAAAGTTCAAAGTAATACATTGGATTGCGGATGGGAAAGACCCCTAGAAAGATAATAGGGGATCATTTGAACCTAGCCTATGCTAAATGAGAGCAAGATGAAACATTACAATATAAGGAGAAGGATCGGATCATTGTGTTGGCCAATGAGGATCCTTTCTACCTTTTTTTTTGCGAACATCAATCCAACCAGAAGAGCTGGTAGGCTCAACAGCCTTTACCACCAAAGCCAGATGGTCTGAGGAAGTGCCAAAATCTTGAGTTGTTGAATTCTGAGGTGCTTCTTTGTCACTGTCTGAGTTGTATGATTCATGAGGTCGCTTCTGAGTCCCTGGTAGCGATGCTGAGATCATGATTGTGTCATTTGTTTCCCCCTTTTCATGAGGTGGGTGCAAGGATTGAATTGCGAGAGTGGGAGTCATGACTTCTGACACTGCAGGATTTTGTGCCGAGGCTACAGGCTGGTGTTTTGGGTCGACAGAAGGCTGTTGAGTGAGAGTTGGGGCCTGCGAAGGCATTGAGGAAGGAGAAGGAGTTGGAGCATCTTTGTGATGTTGCTTGTTGTCAAAGGAAGGGTTCGAGCGGCTTTTGTGAGACTTTGGTCCTTGCCAACCATTAGCTCTTTTCCATGCTCCAGAAGTTGAGGGAGGGGTGGAGGAAAGAGGACAAGATGCCTGGATGTGCCCTGTTTGCTGACAGGAGCGGCATCTGAAGGCGGTGTTCTCATAATCGACCATGTGGATGAAAGGATCTCCATCACCCCAATCTATAAGAATCCTATCTGGAAGCCCTTGACTGAGGTCAATTTCAATGCAGATGCAAGCGAAAGTGATGAATCCTTTCACTATTTTGTTTGTGTCTATCTTGATAAATCTACCCAATGCATTGCCCAAGGTGGGTAAAAAAGATGCAGAATAGAAATGCAGGGGTAGATTGGGTAGTCTTACCTAGATCGGTGTAGTCATGGTTGTCATGGTCAGTGGATTGAACTCCGGGAACCATCGCTGCATGGAGAGACCAGATCTGCCCCAAAACCAAGGACCTTGCTCTAACACGCGTTGACATTCGGCTTCGATGGAGAAGTTGACGATGAATAACCCCTTGGAACAGAAGAATAGCTCATGACCCTCTGACCAGGTCTTGTTAACCCAGTCCTTTAGCGCAGGGGCCGAGGGCCAAAGTCCGTTGAAGTGACAAATGAGGGCTTTGGCCTGGTAGAGAAAGGCATAGTCGTAGACTTGGGGGTCTTCGACTTCTGCTGTTGGAGGTTCTGCACACTGCTCCACGATGAAGGCGCCTCCAAAGGGTTCCTTTACTTTTGAAGGTTAATCCTTGAGCTTCGAAGGAGCAGAAGTTCCTGATTTCACAGCCTACTTGTAAGAGCTTGGATGAGTCACTGAAGGCGCTCCTCCACGCAGCTGAGAAGTGAGAGAAATGGTTGCGTTTTTTAGATTTCCGTAATCTCGTAGCAGAGATCCATCTCCAAGATGCTGACCTTCGAAGATTAGTCGTTGGAATCTAGGAGGAGTCCCTGTGGCTTGGTGGATTTGAGTTTTGATCTCAAAGACAGAGTTTGAGTCTTGAACCTACAAGCAGAGAGAAGATCCGGAAATGGTGTTTATAAAAAGGGTAAAGCTTGCCGTGATCTCGTAGCTAGTCTTGCCGCTATGTAGGTTAAGGCATCCGCAGCGGTGACTAGGGTTTAGTGCTTGCTGGTCCACCTCGGCCCTGCAAAGGACCGTCACTTCCTTCTCCCCATTAGGGTTCCGTTCCATTTGCATAACCCTCACGTAGTCACTCAACGATATTGCATTCTCCATCGTGGGATTCATGTCCTCCTTGTCATCTTCCATGTTTTGGTGCTTTTGTGTTTGCGCAGCTGATGCAGATGCAGCCGCAACCTTCTTCTTCTCTTCTTCTTTGAGACGTCTTTCTTCTTCCTTCTGGCGAAGCTTTGCTTCCTTCTTCAAAGCGTTCTTGCTAGGAGCAACTACAAGGGTTGCAACTTTCAAGCGTCTTTTGCTCCATGCCACGTTTCTTTTTTTTTTCCACATTTGATCGGTTTTGAGTTTCCTTCTTAATATTAATTTCCACAGTGATATCAATTTCTACAGCGATGTTAACAGTCAATAGTTCCCTTCTTAATGTTACAGACAACTAGTTATTTTTGGTACGGTTATATTAGATAGATGACATCTATAATTTAAATGATTACAAGTGTTATATATTGTAGCATTTTACATCGATGTGGCTAATGTAGTTATATATTCTCATTTGATAGTTATATTGTAATTTCAAGGATTAACTTAGAATTACCCTTTTAGATGGTGATTAATGGTTAAATGAGTTTAGGATTATTGACCAAAGTATAGATTAATCTTGCTAAATTAATTTGTATTTAATGATTAAATCATAATGCATCATTGCCGAACTAATTCGTAATGGAGGTTATTTCGATTGAAATTAATGCTTGATTGTAATGTAGAATTCTCAATTGATTCTAAAGTGATGTTATTTAGATTGAAAGTAACGACTATGGTGTAAAGTAGAATGGACAATTGGATTGTATTAATTTTTAATCAATTGGTAATTTAAAGACTAAATTATAATTTAGACTTGCTAAATTTCGATGGATATTCAATGTCAAAAAAAAATTGTAACTATTGACTAGTTTAGACTTGATGATTGGGTTGGGTGGTTGAAAAATCTGTGACTCCCCTATTAGTCATACTCTTGTGTCTCGTCGAACTTTTGTGTGGGGTGTGGGTATAGTCTCCTTATCAGTATTCGACTCCTAGCACGTCGAAGTTTTCTAGAGTCCTTGGTCCAGATAGAATGTGTTGCTCCAAGGTTATTGACACGTCTATCATCGGGGGACGACATGATTCCTGATGAGGGGATCATGGCATGCCCTATTTGGATAGCAGTGAATGACAACTTGGCCAAAGGCGGTGCCTTCTGTGTGAGAGTTGTCGAGCGTTGTAAGTTTATTTTTGCACATGGGTTGAACTCCTTCATGATTTTGGTTCATGTGCCTTGAGGTTCTAGTATTTGTTCATCTGGTTTGTTCTGTCGAGAGGGGGATGTTTTTCCTTGTCTTGTAGGTGGACTCCTGTTGTGTCGGGTGGGTATTCATTTCTTCTTGTCTTAACGAATGTTTCACCTCGTTTCTCATGTGCTAGTGCATTGAGTCAGAGTTTCCTATTTCCTATACTACATGCTTATGTTTGTCATCAATGGTGAGGTAAATTGTTTTCATTTTCACCTTCTTTCCCTAATAATAATAATAATAATAATAATAATAATATTTTTTTGCACTTCTACTTCGCTTGTAGTCTTAACGAAGGGGCTGTTACACCAACTAGCTAGTGGGACTTTTAAACTGGTTTCTTTTACATCAAATAAATATCCACTATTATCTAATGGGCCTTATTCAAAGATGAGGGTTACATAGAACAATTAACTAACTACTATCTAGCCTAAAGTAGAGAGGTTATGAAAGGAGCCTAACATGCGCCCCCTCCTTCAAAAACAACATTACCTTTAAGTCTATTGATGATGAATTTTTTATAGCATCGTGGTTGGTTCCCATGAGGTGTATCTTTATAGTAGATCTATACAACAAAAATTTTGGAATAGCACAATTAATTCTCTTTGGTATCCAATACTGCTAATGGATAATTCCAAATTGAGCCTTCGTCATCAAATTATGATAAAATAGTTTGCACATTGCACTTTCATCCCATAATAGTTTTTAGAGAAGACACATGCGATACTAGAAAACTATTGGAGTGGGTGGGCAGAGCCAGTTTGTAAGAGACTTGTCATATTCATTGGATGATCTCATAGGGCTTATGGAAATTGGGTGATAATTTCTGAAGTGTTTTGTCAAAACAAGTCTCTATCCTAAAAATAAATCTACTAAAATTCATAGTCCTATTATCTTAGGAAAGAACTTTGATAGCACTTGTACTGCTCTTTAACCCTTGAAAATTGAAACATAGTTATGTATAGAGAGAATATAATTGCAAATTAACTAGAAACAAGACAAAATCTATAAATATTCCCTTGTATATTGATAGTGTGATGAAAAATACAATATTCAATTTCCTATTAATGTGAGGCACCATCCACTAAGTAGAGATCTAAATACATAACACAAGACAAGCATTTCATAATCTCATATATATTTAAATAGTTTTTCCATAGAAAACACTCTAAATACTTGGGGCTCCATCAGTAATGGGTACCAACTATCTAGTGGGCCTTATAAAGTGGTCCATTTTACATTGAATAACTATCCACTACTATCGAATGCACCTTATTCAAAGAGTATGGACATATAGAAAAAATAACTAACTCATATGTAGCCTAATGTATGGAGCTTAGGGTAGGACCATAACACGTGTAATATGTTTGTGGAACATCCGAGCCTCCCTTTACATTAAACTTTTAGAAACTTTTTTTGAATTTTGAATATAACGACATATATTTATGCTATCCTTTGTATAATATGAAATATTTTCTACGTGCGTGATATATTTTATTATTGACACCCAAATTAGTGAATAATTTTCCAACATCTCTAGGATATCTACATGTATTAAGAAAAGTACAGTGTTTGATGGTAACGATTTACCACACGTGACAAAATAATCCAAACCGACATTAACAAGTAACTAATAATAATCTCCCAACATTTAAAATCTTCTAAAACACACTATACTATATTAAGCATATCACATTTTATATATTAACAAAGACTTGCCCCTAATGCATTCTCATTCATATTTTTATTTTGAATTATAAAGAATTAAAATAGTTATCGACTTAGTGAGCTTTTCCTTCTTCACCACTTCAAAAAGGAGTGTTTGTTCATTGTACCTCAAATTCTCTAGTTCAATTCTATGTTCTACAATGCATCCATTGATATTTTCTTCATTTCATCGACTATTTGGATGTTATCCCTCTCAAAAGTATCATGTAACATTTGCCTTTCAATTTCTGTATGATGTATGATATCATTTCCACTTTTATTTTTCATATTGTTTACCCCACATTATTTATTTTTGTTAGTGCCTCTTTAACTCTCAGTGTTGAACACAATAGTAATTAAATTAGGAGTTGTTTATTGTAAAGGAGGTGCATTAAAAAGCTTGTAATACTCTTATTAGAAAACAAAAATTGCTTATATGCCCTTTCCTATCTCTTGAAGGAGAAATATTGTGATGAAATGCAACAGGTGCAATATTTTTCCCATAGTTCCCTATATCATCTAAAAAAATACATAATAAGGATAATATCAAGATTTCCATCATTATCCCAAGATGGGGTGCCACCTAGCCAAGATATATATTGCAACATCTCGACGCTGATGTCACCTCCAAGCACTTGGCCCCCCTCCCAAGATAGATATTTTACGTGATCCTCACCTTCATGGTCTAGCTCTCTTGTGCAACATTATATTACATGTTTCATTGATGGTTGGTTTTGTAAAATATGGTACAAATGTGGTGAATTCCATTTATGGTGTTGTAATGTCTCTTTCATGGGCTATGCACTTCATCATAGCCCATTTTATACCGCCCTCGTTGTATATTTACCTCGTTCTTTCACCTACTCATAAAAGCATCCCCACTTCCATTTGTCTTTCACCTATCTTTAGTCTTGTTTGGTTCACCTTCTGATCCCATGCTCTCCCTCTCTACACAATGCCTCACGAATGAGGTAAATCTTACAAGGGTTCAAGATCCTACCGCATATCTATAGGGCACTACTCCTCCAACCTATTCCCCTGTGGCTATCCAACAATATGAGGATGTTTGGGGATACGCTATTGTGGAAGAGGAAATTCCACCTGAAAAAATTAAGGAAATTATGGGAGAACCATCCTCACCTCCAACAAGATGGTTTCCAATAGATGTTCCTAGTAATTTTGATCACAAAAATTCTATGGGAAACGTGTCATAGGTTCAAGTGGTCAATTCCAGTAGAACATATGAAGTGGATTCTCTGCCTCAGTTATTTGATGACTAGCTCAAATTAATCTTCGAGCTTCGCAGGGATATTGTAGAACAACATTTTCTCCAGGAGATGATGGATTGTTGTCTTCCAGACCTCCTCGGCTCATTATCTGGCCAACAACCATGCCAACATTGTCTAGTTTTCCATCGTCGATGTGTGTGCAATCCAATGGGGAATGTTCTTCCTAGTGGCAATGGAAATAATGGTCAATCTAGTGTTTAGCTTAACTATTGTGAAATAGTTGAATTTGCTTATATCTTAATTTCAGTTTCAATAGATTTATGGTATGTTTGAAATCTAAGCTTGTTATGTAGTCAATTTGTCAATATTAGACAGTTTACTTTTGGCTCCCCAGGGTAGAAATTTAACGATATATGAGAAGTGGTGTTCGCATTGGTTTCCCTTTTTGGCAGTCCAAGCACAAGGTGGGATGATATGTACTTAGTTCTATGTTTCCTGAAGGTAATATAAGATTCTAAATTACAAGAAAACAAAAACATTTCCATCATTATGGTTGTAAAAATGAAATATAATATGAACAAAAATACATTGAATTTAAAACTCTCAATGCAATAACTAATTTGAACAAATCTTCACAAGAATCTTGCACATAATAATTTGATTAAGAAAATGTTTTAAAAGGAATGTGTGGTTATTGCAATATTCCATGAAGCCAAAATCTTAAAGTTGAAATGTGATGCAATATCGTTTTTTTTTTTCTTCTTTTGTCCCATTGGAATTGAATTTTTTCTCTTTTCAAGTAGTTAAATCCTTTTAAAAACTAGAAAAGTATATTCCAGTAACATGATTGCCTTCAATGGGCCTTCTTCTCTAGGGTGAGGTTCGAAACTCTGCTAACTAGACGAAACACCTAAAATTTCATCCATGCTAAGATTTGGTGTTTCTCAAGCCAAATATGATTCCAAGATGATTTTGATAGCTTAGAGACCCCTCAGTCATGATTTCTTAGACCATAAGATAGCCCCACAATATATATATATATATATAATTTTTACAAACAAATTTTAAATTACACATACATAAATATATAATTTCACAATCATAAACATAAACCTTTCATTCTTATTATACAAATTTGAATAAACATATAATTTTTCAATTACAACTTTGAATTATTTTAAAAATTTTAAATTATTAATAAATTTTACAACATTAACATATACACTTATATGTAATTGTTAATTAAAATACTTAATTCTTTAAGTTTCTCACATATTACAATTATATATAAAATATTTATATGATACTATTTGTTTTTATTTGTTTGATTGATATTAATATATATTAAAATTTAAATATTCAATTTTTAAATATAAAAATACTACAATTATATATAAAATATTTATATAATATTATTTATTTTTATTTGCTGTTAATATATACTAAGATTTAAAATTTAAATTGTAATTATAAAACACATTTTTTTTTTAATTGAAAATCAAATAATTACATATATAATAATGACAGCTTTCATTTAAAATAACGAATGATCATAATGCCCCTTATATAAGACATATTGTTCGCCATTGTCAATCAATTTTTTTAAGTTTTTAATTAATGTTATTTGACCTAATATAAACCATTTTTTTGTTTTTAATTAATGTTTCAAATAACGAATAATCATAATGCCCTTTATATAAGACATACTATTCGCCATTGTCAATCATAAATCATTTTTTTAAGTTTTTAATTAATGTTATTTGACCTAATATAAATCATTTTTTTGTTTTTAATTAATGTTATTTAACCGAATATAAATCAATTTTTTTTTGTTTTTAATTAATGCTATTTTATAAGTAACATCTTGCATTGAAACCATAAATCAATTTTATTTTTATTTTTAATTAATATTATTTGACCTAATATATATTATGTAACATCTTGCATTGCAAATAATATTGATTTTTTTTAATTAATAGTATTTAACGTAATATATATTATGTAACATCTATTGACTCTTATTATTATATTTTTTTTTTTCAATTAATATCATTTGACCTAATATATATTATGTAACATCTTGCATTGCAAATAATATTGACTTTTTTGCAAATAATATTGACTTTTTTTTTTTTTGGAAAAATTTAGTGAATAAAAATATAAAGTGTACCATCTTGCATTGCAAAGAATAATGATTCTTATGTTTTTGGAAAATTTCAATAGATTAAATATACAAAAGGGAACACCTTGGATTGCAAAAGATATTGATTTTTCTTTTAAAGTCACTCGATTAAATATATACGAAGTAACATCTTGCATTGCAAAGAATAATGGCCCTCATACAAGAGAACATTAATTATTTCAATGGATTAAATATATAAGAAGGAACACCTTGCATTACAAAGAATATTGACTTTTTTTTTAAGTCAATGAATTAAATATATACGAGGTAACATGGTTCATGGCAAAGAATAACGACCCTTTAAGAGAAAATTAATTAATTAAATATATCACAGGTGATCAAAGTGTGTAATTCTTTCAATGCATTTTTAAAGTGTGTAGTATTTTAAGTGCTTCATATATGGGGAGTCAACATATAACATTTGTTTTAATTTTTAATGTCGAAAGTTTAATTTAAAATATTATTAATAATAAACAAAATAATTTAATGTTTGTAAAAAATAAAGTATTATTATTATTATTATTTTAAATGGCGCACAAGTAAGTCTAGGTGAGAATTAAACATGAGACTTCATTTGCAAAAAATAAAGTATTATTATTATTATTATTAATGTATGTAATTTTTTTAATGGATTTTTAAGTGTTTTATATATGGAGTTGATATATAACATTTGTTTTAATTTTTAAAGTTATAAGTTCAATTTAAAATATTGTTAATAACAAAAAAATAATTCAATATCTGTTATAAATAAAATATTTCAATCAAATTAATTGATCTATTGCATTTTAAGAAGGTAACATTACTTTAATTTTTTTTAAATTGTATTTTTTTGTTAAAAAACAAAAAAAAACTTTGAGATAAGTATGCCAAGATTACTATAGTTTTGATGACTAAGGAGGTTGGGAAGGTTTGTATTGTGAAAAATATTTTTAAATTGAGATCTAATATGGGTATATAGAGGGCAATTTAAGAGGAAGTGTTTTACATTTTCTACCATCATAGTGTCACAACGAGGAATTATTTGATCCCGTTGTGTTTTGGGAATGGTTCAACACCTAGTTTCAATATGTAGGGTGTGAGAGTTTGTTCTTATTTTAACAATATTGATTTTCTTATTTGCACTTGTCAAAACTAAGATATACTTTTGATTTTTTAAATTAGAGTTGACCACCTCTAGATTTAATTTAAACCTATAACCTTGTAGAAAAAAACACATTTTTTTAATCATTAAACTTATTAAGAAACACATGTTGTGCCAAATAACAACTTCATGTTGAGCACAGTTCTATCTATATATATAATTACTAGTGAAGTGAAAAAGAATTAAATCTATAGAAGTGAACTTTTTTTTTAGGTTGAAATAATTTGAAGAAAAATTTACACCTCATAATAAATGCAAACATTTCTATAATGTAAAGCAAATATCCAATTTTAAAAATCAAGTTTAATGTATCTTTAAATTGTGCGGGACAATTAACCTTCTGCAATCCGAAGTCCTCCGTTTTGATGTAATAACATCTTGGTTTGATCTCAGAAGCCCTTCCCATTGGATTTGGGAATATGCTCCACATTGTTGGAGCATATTCGTCTTCTACTTTTGATTCTGCTAAGATTTCGTTTTGCTGACGTTGTAGTGTTCGTCGCAGAATATTGTAAGGAATATTCACATGAGGACAGTGAGCACGCTAATGTCTCTGTAGGTTGCAAATGCGTGCTAGATTCAAAGGACAGCCAAGAACCTTTGCTCCTTAACAATTGGAGCAAATTATTATTATTATTTTAATAATGATATAGTTTTAATCGTTCAATTACAATTGCTTTTAAATTTTTAAATTCAAAAACGAGTAATCTTTAATAAATATGAAACACTATTTGGTCGATTTGTTTTGTTACAATTGCATTTAAATTCTTAAATTCAAAAACGAGAAATCTTTAATAAATATGAAACACTATTTCGTTGATTTGTTTTGTATTTGACATCCCCTTTGTGTAGTGTTAGGAAATGTGACTAATATATAATATAAATTGTTAAATAATGTGAGCATGTTTAAATTGAATCATAATTTTTCCATAATTGTCATATAATATGTTTAAAAATGATTTTTTATTTATTTATTTGAAAAATAATTTTTATATGAACTTATTTGGCATAGTTGTCTTATTTGTTGTGTAATGTTCCTGAATAAATATTTTTATGGTTATAATTATTCACAGTATTTTGATGGTTATAATTATTCACAGTATTTGATACACCGATTTACATATATAACATAAACATGAATAAAATAATTTAATAAAAAGAAGACATAATTTAATAAAATCTATAAAGATACTCTTGTATATGGATAATATTGAGAAAAATCATTAGATGGGGTGTTAACTTGTCACACAGATAGCACCACTTGGAGCAACGAGGGCACACCTCCCACCAGTCCTTGATTAGACGTTCGACGATGCTCATTAATCACTGGCAGACCCTCCTCTCAGGTAGTCTATCCACCTAGTCCTACTCTCGTTCCTCATGCACGCGGACAACATGATTTGTCAACCCCTTTGGCATAATACAATTAACACCCTCTCCATGGAACTCAAAGTTTTAAATATTTACCACACCCTGGGGTTTTCTCTGTCATTTTATGTTCTACATATTTTTCTGCTCTGTCTTTGGATGCTTGGTCTCTGATATTGCCCTTTCGGTTTGTGCTCTATGATTACTCAATTTAACACCAACCACCATCATTCATTGCTCTGCTTTGTCTTGAGTCTGTTGTATTTTTTCCACCCGAGTTATGTTTTTTCCTCGATCATTTATCTGTGTCACGAGAGAGGTCAATCAAAGAGATCCATCAACCTCATCTCTTGTCTCTAGGGTTGTGGTTTACCAGACTCTAGCTCTGTAACATGCCCGACACCTAAATACTCTTTTAAGGGGTGGGGCATCATAATTTCATTTTTCCTTAATTAACCAAACCCTCATTCCAGTGTCTCTATCATGTTATGCTTGTCTAGAGCTCTCCAACCATTGTCTCCACACTTAAAACCTACCTCTGGAATAGAAGATATGTCCTTCCCAAGTTCTTTGGTTGTTTATTAGTCAAGGGCCATGTGGATCCATCTCATACGTATCATCCCAAGTTCTTTGAGATCCTGAAGCTTTCAACACTCCTAAATCTATTGTGGAAATCCAACCATCCATAATCCGACAACTGATCTCCCTCCACTTTAACACACACTCCTAAGGAATATTCAGTGTTCAGTGCTTCAGTGCTGAGCACCCCTTTTCTAACTACGCACAAGACCTCTTAGAGTCCCATAAACTTGCCATGTGGCTTCGACCTTCGGGCCTTTCAGTCTCTCTACAATACTACACCCTAGATCCTCCGGAGTGTCGAAGTCTTAGAGTCTCGGTCACCTCACCAACCACTTTGGCCAAGCAGGCATGTATGAGCGACCGACACATAACAAGGGCCAGGGGTGACACGTTCTCTCATTAGGGCGTGAGACGTGTCACACACTAATAGGAATAAGGGGTCTGCTAAACATCCATATGTTGGTGATACGTGGTATGTCGATCGTGGTTCCACATCACCCTGGTGATGTAGGTGATCAGTTTTCTGACTCTATCTATCTATTTCAGGCATTATGTGTTTTCTCATGACGCACGGTGAAGGCGGTAGAAAGCGCTCGACACTGACCAAGCATAAAATGAGTACCTACGCGTGAGATTCAAAGCAAGTTCCGATGCATTTTTAGCCAAAAATTGTGAATTGGTTTGAAATGGCGAAATTTAATTCTTGTGGGCACATACAAATTTGGTTTGTTCACCAAAATTTGGTGAATTGAGCAAAAATTGGCCCCTCGGCCTTTACGCAGAGTTTTGGATTGTTTATCAAAATTTAAATATTTTGCCAAATATTTTTCCCAAAAAAATAATATTGGTCTAGGGCCAACCTCCAAACACTCAACACCGAGGGTAAGCGCCATTTTATGCACCACTAGAAAACACACAAGCCAGTGCCAACACCAACACCAAAATCCAAAGATAGCCTTGGGTTCACTTCATCGAAACACTTTGCAGCCATTGGCATATATCAGTACCCATCTGTGTTCTCTTCTCTTGAATGTGGGATTAATTCCCAAAAATTTAAATATAAAACAAAGATTTCCAGATGCTAGGGTAACTCACACGTGTCAATTTTATCAAAAATCTCATTAAAAAGGTGGCCCGAAAGCCAATCTCCAACACTCCAGCTCCATGCACCTGAAACCACAATGCGCGAGTCAAAGAGGAACAGAGACCAAGGCCGGTTTTGTATATCAGATTGACAGTAAAGTTGTTGAATGGTGGGAAGTCAAGCAGTCATCTCAACAACTTTATCCATTATCAGTCAATGCTCAGCACTGAGGTGCTTTCCTTGAGTGAAGATTGTTCAGACCTCCAATCAAATATATGGGCAAATATACATTCCAGAAGTAAACTGGATTCTCATGTGTCTATGCCTTGCAGTTACCATTGGTTTCTGAGTTACGAATATGATCGTCCATGCCTATGGATTAGCTGTTATTACTGTGATGTTTGTTACGACTTGCTTGATGTCTTTGGTGATCATCATTGTATGGCAGAAGAATATTCTTGTAGCTTTTTTCCTTTTTGGTAATTTTTGGATCTATTGAACTCCTGTATATCTCAACATGTCTAATCAAAGTTCTTGAAGGGGGATGGGTTCCTTTGGTACTCTCCTTAATCTGTATGGCAATCATGTATGTTTGGCATTATGGAACGTCAAAGAAGTATGAATTTGATTCCTAGAACAAGGTTTCAATAAAAAGGATATTAAGTTTAGGGCCGAGTCTTGGGATGGTGCGTGTGCCTGGAATTGGGATTATTTACACTGATCTAGTAACATGAGTGCCTGCCATCTTTGGTCATTTTTTTACAAATTTACCAGCCTTTCACAGGGTGCTTGTGTCTGTGTGCATCAAAACAGTTCAAGTTCTGTATGTCCCATCTGAAGAACGTTACCTGATAGGCATAATAGGTCTGATGGAATGCCGGATGTTCAGGTGCATAGTGAGGTATGGTTACAAGGATGTTCATCGAGAGAACTATGACTTCGAGAATCAGTTAGTTCAAAACATTAGCGAATTTATACAGAAGGACAATGGAGATGATTCTCTTGATTATAGCACTGAAATGTGTAGCACTGCTAGGATGGCAGTATTCAGTACATCAACCGATTTTTCAATGAAGATAGTTCTTTTAGATCAAGAGGAGAACGAACTATCCCCATTGCACACGTTTCATGTTAGATCATCTGAAGTAGATGCTTTTGTACCAAGGAAAAAGGACGTCAGGTTTGAGCTACTCAAGAGCCCTGATTTAGATCCACAAGTGAGAGAAGAGCTTATAGAGCTTGTTGAAGCCAAGGAAGCAAGTGTTGCATACATGTTAGGACACTCACATGTGAAAGACAAAAAGCCATCCTCCATATTGAAGAAATTTTCCATTGATATTGCTTACACTTTTCTCCGTAAGAACTGCAGAGGTCTTGATGTTGCTTTCATCATTCCCCACATTTCTCTCATCGAGGTGGGGATGATCTACTATGTTTGAGAAAAAGCAAAGCCTGACAAAGAAACTTAAAAAATCAAGAAATTCAAGTGATGCTTTCAAGTTCAAGTTCAATAAATTCAAGTGATTCTCTCAAGTTTAAGTTACGTTGACTTGCAGGTCCTTTGTCTACTCAGAGCCATGATGTTGTAGACTTGAACTATTTTACTTGAAGACATCTGCATTATAAAATTGTGGCCTCAAAGCATGCGTTGTAGTTCAACAGGCCTGAAACTGAACATAGTTGAAGCCCATAAGCTTGATTGGATAAATCTTGGGTTTTTATAGTTGATAGAAGAAAAGCCAAACATTCATCTTTTCCTACAGATCTATTTGTTTCTTGCCAACAGGTATTTATTTATTGGTTGAGGTGGTTGGGGGTTAAGTGGCAATTGACAAAAAAAATGTTATATCCATGGAATCATCACCCTTAAAGCTACAGAAGACACCTAGCAATGACAAAATCGACAAAGGAGAATCAAATCCCTTATTAAAGGAGAAAGTTGAGTAAAATAAAAGAGGAAACGACTGAGCATTTATAGGAGCATGAGATATCTGGTAGCAAACAAAATATTAGGCTTGTACACAGTTGTCACTCCATCACGCATATCGTCAATTTTATAATGCAGTCACAGGTGGAAGAGAAATTCCAGGCTCTAAAGGAAAACTCGACAATTGTCAAATAACAGTTTCAAGCATTCCTGGTCTAAGAAGATTCGACTCTAGCCAGTCTCCAACAACCTCAGACATTCGACTGCTGCTGCATTTATTTATTGTGATGTTGTTACATTCTATGCGCCAACAAAAACTTAACAAACCTCCAGCGTGCCAGATGTTTCAAGAAGCAGTTAGAAAATGGAACCTTCCTTTAATTTACTGTTCGATTTGTTTGAGGAGACAATTGACATGCGTCTATCTGTGTAACTATTTTCTATTTTCAGAAAATAGATTTATGAGCTCAAGTCTTGAATGGATGAGGAAATTTTTATTATTTATACACATGTAAAAGACAGAAGAAGGGTTCGATTGGGCTGCGAGGAGAGGGTTTCGACCTGTGTGAGAGGTATCGACTTGTAGTTTTTATTTTTCTTTGCTGGAGCGTGGGCTGTGTTTGGCCAGAGAACATTTTCTATAATATTTAGATGATCAATCAGCAATGGGAATGCTTTCTTTTACAATATTCCTGTGTGGATGTTTTGGTGGCGTTCTTTCTCTGTTAAGTGTTTTCATGTGATCATTATGCTTGTTTTAATTTTCTCATTGTCAGAAGATAGTACACAGAGCAGAATTTATTGGAAAATAGTCTGCATCTGTCCTTTTGATAATCTTTATGTTTTCATCTAAAGAGATCAGTTAAGGAATTCTTAGCTGCTCCTTTGCTTGGCTTTTTCCTCCCCTATTTCTTCCTCAAATCGACACCATCAAAACTCAATTCGATCCAACACTTCCACTACCTTTCCCTGTGTAAGAGTTTTGTCTAGATGTGAGAGTGAATCACATATTTAAGCGCAGACCCCATTTTCCCAATGGCCCTCCTTGCTGTCCCAAAATACCCAATTAAAAACTCCAACCCCATACTTTCATAACTATCCTAAAACCCATCCCATATAAACCAAGTTTAAATCGAAAAGAGACATCCCTCTCTGAGTCTTGGAGGGCTAGATCCAAGACTCCAAGCGGTTCGAGGTTACCTCTGTGATTGCCTCTGCATCCTTAGGAAAATTACAGAGTGCTAACACACGTCACACTAGACTGAAAACCTTCTAACATCCTTCAGATTTCATGGTCAAGATCTGACCATGTAGATTCGCAGATCTATGGCTCTCGTTACTTCGGGACTTCGCCCTTCAGGAGTTTCGCGGTGCAATCTCCTCATGACTATCGGAGCTGGTAAATGTTGGGTTGACCATAGACTAGATATTATAGTCAGCATTGATCCATGTAGACCCAAATTTGACCTTCACAGGTTCCCATGTTATGGTTTCTCCACTCTCCCATACTAGGACCTCGTCGAAGTATTGACTATGGCATGGATCCAATAGACACAAGAGATCTTGATGCATTCTCAAAATGACGGTTCATGTCACTTGGTAAATCTGACATTCGGGGGATTCGTAACGTAACCTCCTCCTTACTCCCAGAGCAGTCAACGTCAGGATGACCAGGGTCTAGGCCCAAAAAATGGCAGTTGGCGGAAGACAAGGGAGATGCGTGTTACGCCTACAATGAGTCCACATAACTGTAGGTGACATTAGTATGTTACATCACTATGGCCTTTGACACTCCAATGATATTATTTTTCACTCACACGTTAAACCTCCTAGAGTAGGACTATGCCAAAGTACTTGACACCATATTTTTATTAAACCCGATCTGACGGTCGAGGAGAGTTCCAAAGAATCCTTACATCCACGGTTCATGTTACTTCACATCTCCGAACTTTGGAGGTTTCGACTCTACGACCTCTCCATTCTCCCGATGTAGGACTTCGTCGAAGTATCATACATGGGTCCCTCCTCTGGATGATCAGATGTTTAAGAGGGACTCTTAATGGAGTCCCTAGATTGACAGTTGAGAAGGATCCTGAAGGATCTGATGATTGACGATCCATATTAATTCGTGACTTCATCCTTCTGGGGGGAGTTTATGTTACCAAAACATTTTTCTCCTGAAGAAGTCAATGTCGAGATGAATACATTGTAGATCCGATGATTGGGATAGTTCCAAGGCATCCTCAAATCTACAATCCAAATCTCACTGAACTTGTGAAGAGTGAAGGAGTTGAGGATTTAACACTTGCTTTCCTTCTCCAAATCCAACGGTTGTGAAAAAATTGTCTCCTCCCGAATGGATCCCATCCGTTCACCTTTCAAAAAAGAGAACCCTCTCCTTCAAGACTTAAATCTCACTATCCTTCCTCAGCTTCGTCATCTCTGAAATACTTAGGCATTAATGTGTTCTTTGTGTTGTTTCTCCTGATCTTGAGACTTAGAAAAATATCCCATGCACTCCCTGCACTCATTCACCTCGAGAACCTTTCAATGCTTCACTAAGTGTTGACCCTACATAGTGTGCACAGGTCTCTCCTACTACTTGTTATACTAAGGCAGGTATATTGGTATTCCTTGCACTGGGATTATAAAAGAGAAACAATTTGACAATTAGAGAATATCAAATATTCATGCCTTCAACTATAAATGCACACACAGGAATATATCTTTGAAGGTAGATAACATAACATTTCCCAATTAACTCAGGGATAAGTAAGCTCAGACATTCGAACATGCATTTCATTTTAAGTGCACAGGTTTAAACAAAATGCTTATGTATTATAGTCAATCTCTGATTAAGTGACTGTGGGTGTTTTGCTTTCCACCCAACCATAGGCTCAGAGGCATTCATTCTTAGCACTTTGGCCACACCCGTGCAAAGCCATGACATCGCTAGGAAATTTACAAAAACTCTCTCAAAGGTTCTCTCTCTTTCTACCACCACCTCTGTGAGGTTTATCAGATGTTTCCTCAGCATCACGCTCACAGTCTCATGTACGGGTTGTGTTCTCCTGTAAATTCTCTAGTATCCATAACAATGTAACAAGCTTTTAGTTCCTCTTCTCATCTCGAGTGTCTCTCACATTCTCCCCTCTTCTCTATATATGTTAGCATGCCTTGTATGCACACCCCTCCTTGGGGAACATTCCCCTTTCCATATTGTTCCTTCTATCAGAAGGAAACTTGGGTCAACCTAGGTCTACAGGACCCTGTGGTACTTTGGGTTGACATTCCTCAGCTAGATCATGCTTCCATGCATGGGGGGTGGTTGATAGTTCAACCACCAGTCCTCTCTTCATTAATTTATTCCTCAGAATCTGGAGGAGTTTTATTATTCCCAAAAAAGGGTTTTTTTTGGTCATTTTACATAATGAACCCTCTCCATAGTTTTTCCATTTCTTTCCTCTAGTGATATCATGGCCAATACTTCAAGGCTTCATCCCCACAGTCAGTTATTAGAAATTCAAACAATAATACATTTACATTGTTCACATGCCTTAGCATGGTAATCATAACTAACGATTAATTACAAGCTCGGGGAAACAGGGGTGTTACA
>JZKD02S0014472.1:580130-597687 GCA_000966675.3 Picea glauca
CCCCCCCCCAAAAGAGAGCATTGTCCTCTATGTTCATTCTCATTAACACTTTTCGTGTCTTTTTCATTGAGATGTTTCAAAATCCCGATTCTCTTTCTTCATTAGGTATTTTCCAGACCCTTGTTCTTCATCACCTACCTTCAATAATATTGGAAAACAAGTATATTAATCACAATTTCATGCGAAAACATTTTATTGTTGTGCAAAATTTAAGAGGAAAAATTTCATAATCTAGCACAATAATTATCTATGCATTCTTTGGATTTGCATCCGCATGGTTATGTTGTTATCTGGGCTCATTATTTTTTTCTTGTACATACCCATTGTGTGCATTATCCCAATAAATAATGTATAAGATTTGTCAAAGTCCCTTCTTCCTTATGGTCACTCACCCTCCAGGCCCAGGGTCATGCATCCCCTTCTTTGCTATACAGTTCCTCGGGTGATCCATATTACCTTGCCAAGGATTTCTCACACAAGACAAATTTTAGAGACTTCATTGAGTCTTACAGTTGAGGCATACCCGAGAATTGATTTTTCGAGGCACCCCTTTGGCTTGTGTTACGACAAAAAAACATATGATAGGTGATCATGGATTACCACATGGCTCTCCTGTCTCGAAAGTAGCCTTTTTTTCATTCTCTCAAGCTTGAAAGCCTTCATTTTTCCTTCCTATATAGATCTTTTACTTATACCAAAGGTATACAAAAATCATGAGATACTATTATCAATTTTAAATCTACAATTTTCTTGCAAATCTGTTACCCACAGTTTTCCACATTCCCCATTTATTTCTAGATCTGTTCCACACAAGAACCAAATTTTCCAGTATGGGACCTACCTTATTATAACATCCCCAACATCCAAATGGGCTACGCCACGCAAATGTTTTTGAGATGTACGCAAATTTAAACATATAAACACAAAAAATCTTGCAGAACTTTATATATACAAATCAAAGCATGAAAATACATTTTGTAAATGCACAAATTCATACAAAATTAACAATAAACATATAAATGCAGCATAGACAAAAATACCCATAAATATAAAGGCAAGTATAAACCACACATAGGGAAAACCCATAAAAAAACACATAACTAATAATTTAGCATGTAATTTAACACACAATGGACACTTATCTTGTAAAAATGTCACTAACTACGTCCAGACCTTCCACGAAACTCCCATCCTTAGACCATGTTGTTCATCACTCTTAGTAGTGGGTCACCCCCAAGCTAGGACTAATGTCAACATGGGTAAATAGATTCCTAACTAGGCTGATGTATCTCGTACAATAGGAAAGACTATGTCACAGGTGCCAAATCAAAATAATAACCTACAGTCTCTCATTCCCCACATTCCTATTCCACCCCAGGAAGTGTTCCCCTTCTATGCTCAACAGTCCTTCGGCCGCCCCACTTCCCTTCCAGGGATTTAGCAACAAGATAGACTGGAAGTCTCAAAGAGCTATAGCTATAGTTTGACAACTTCGGGAAATCAATTCCTAGCAATTCTCTCACCTAGAAATAAATTTTTCATGGGCCTGACAACCCGTTTCTTCAGTCCATCTCCCAAGCTAACTAGGTACAAGTACAGGTACATGTATGGGTACATGTATAGGTACAATGGTAGTAAGAGAAAGGTACAAAGGAAAATTGAATGAGTGAGTGAATGATGATGGAATGAATGAATGAATGACTAATGCACTAAGTCCAAGATATATATATATATATATATATATATGAATGTTCCCAACTTGACACTTGTCATGTTAAGAAACACTTTTTCCCACTTGTCCCAAACCTTATAACTTAGGATAAAATAATTATCCATGCTTTATAATTTAAGGAATATTAATATAATATTCCTTTTTGGCTTAAGCTCCCTAGATTAGCCCCTTATCCTTAAATTGTATCCCACCCCCCATTTCCCTAACTAGTGGATTTTAGTCCCCCATACTCTTTTAACGTGGTCGGTGTACATGCACCAATGTCTTATATTAATGATATGAGTATTTACACATACAAAAATAAGCTCACTGGCCTTTAACATCTAGGCTCTATGGTTTAGTTCAACACATAATCCTCCTAGATTATAATAACTGGCTCATGAGCCTATAAACACAACATATACACAAAAGGCTCTCTAGCATCAAAATCACATGCATTTAAGTTTGTTGCATGAAGTATCCTAGAATGTGCACACTTCAGCATTTTAGTGTGTAGTACACATGCACACTAAGTCATTGAAGGTGCATACAAAAATGATATCCAACAACTCACCAGTTTAAGTACATTTGCATTTACAATTTGGGTTCATCCTAGCGGTATTACAATCTCCTCCCGTTATTTATGCATTGTCCTCAATGCATTATATACCATGTACCATTCAAATTATTTAAAAATCTCCAATCTCTATCTATTGGAAGCTTGATATCCATCTAATTCTCTACTTTCCCACACCAATTATGGTATTCATACTGTAGCTGGAAGTTAGTTTCTCTATTCCATAAAGTTTCTTCCAAAAATAATTTAGATCACTGCTATGTTTGACACAACTTCCTTATGGAAGCTACCATTCCATAAGCTTCATTGAGTTTCCTCCTACGTTGTTACACTCACCTTTCCAGACTCAGGCATCCGTTCACTTCTACTCAGTCCTTCAACGATCCATCTTGTCAAGGATTTCACACACAAGGAGAGCTCTAACCCATTACTAGAACCCCACTAAGGTTCTACAATTATAGGGATTTAATGTCCTCAATAGTAGTTGTTATTTCCCAGCATTCGAACTTTAATTAAGATTATCTCATCTACATAACAAATATGCAATTATCATGAGAGAACATTATAGAAATTCCATTTTATAAATCAAATTAATTTCATAAGGAATTTGACTTTTCCGAAAATATGAAATTCTATTTAATAATTTTTTTATTGTTGTTGCAATAATATGATGCAATCTTTCTTCTGTATTTCTGCAAGCACCATGTTGAATACCATTTTTCATGTAATGATTCTATCTTGCATACAATAACAGATTGTCAGTATTTCATGTACAACATATTTTAATTGCAATATGTACAAAAATCTTATGCAATGATCTTAGAATTTCCTACGCATAGAAATTCAATCACAATTACCAAACAATTTATTAGATAGAATGAATCATCATTCTATGCATATGCATGTTTTCAATTAATAACAATAAGTTCATTATTTCAATTTTCTGAATATAAATTTTTTTATAGTCACTATTCCTGTGACTATCTGACTTGCAACTTTATTGTTGCAATGTTTAGCAGTGCCTGAAATGTTCTCATCTCCATGAGTTAGAAACATTTATGTTGTTAGTATAATTATTTCCATTCAAAAACATATATACATGTAGTCACAAATTCATTCAACAAATGCATTTAAGTATATACAATTCTATCATGTATGAGTGCAACTCTGCCACTTACTAGGCATGAGTGCAACTCTCAACCCATATCTATCCAATGAAGCTTTGCATTGATTTTCAAAATGATCTTTATCTAAGTCATGTATCTCGCCATCCATAAATTGGAAATATGGCCAATTTCTTGACACATTTTCCACACACTACACATTGTTTTCTCAATTACTTGGATGCCTTCCTTTTTGACCCAAACACTATACCAATAATACAATTTTGTGGTGTTTATTAGTGTTAGCAAAAAGGTTGTAGTCCAAGTTTTATTTAAAGGTAGGAATCTCATTTGGAATTGTGTTATACATAACATTTCTATATTGATACCTTGACATATCCAACCATGTCTTGGTCTCATATATTACTAGCTTTCATGGCATCATTTCTATAACAAGTTTTCATCTTTTATTTCTTTGGTTATTACCTCATAACCAAATTAACATGAAATGGTATTATTTCAGTGTGTGCATTCAAAAGATAAAAATGTTTGATAACTATAACGGACATATAGCCTTTACCATATCTAGTGGTAACTTATTCCTGTTAATGCACTTAAACAATACCATACTGCATATTATAAAAATTCAATTTGGGGAAATTATTACCTAAATTTCCATTTTGGCAATTATTCAACATAATTTCAAAAGAGAAATACTTGCCTGCATAGCTTCCATTAAACAGATTTAATGCCACCTGATTAGATGATGAAAGTAGAAGCTCTCATGCCTCTTTATTAGTCTTATAATAAACATTCCAACTTTATGTTACATCCTTCCATATGCAACAAAATTATCAGCAACACTTGCAAACATGCAAGCATTCTCACTTTATGGTTGTCCCAACAAGCCATAACACACTTTCTTCTACAGTAATTGCAACAACTTCTTTCTCACTGAAACATTTTTCATTGTTTATCTCAGAAGTCTTCTATTCTTTTGGATTCCTGAATCTTCATGTGCTCTTCACTGTAACCACTATGCATGACTATTTCTGACCTGAGCACTTTCCTAGCCAAATCACTCTTGGTTTCCTTTGCTTTTCCATCCAAATACTAAACTAATATTAACACTCAACATTTATTTATTTCCTCGATTCATCTATCCCAACTCATACTTGGATGAATTATAATTCCAATCATGTTGTCTTATAGACTTTGGATCTTCAACATCCATTAATTTTTGGACTGAACTACTTCAACTCTTTCTTGACTAAATTCTTTAGTATTTGAGTTTTCTTTCACTCTTGTCCACTACTTTCCAACTAGACTCAAACTTGTCTTGCATAGCCAATCTCTTAGCAGACTGTAAGGATGCACATATGTCTCATTCTCTAGCTGCATAAAATTAATTAAAAGTACTTAATACTTCTTTTAATTTACCATTATAATTTCAAGTGATACTTCCACCCCCTAGAAATGTCAACCATGGATCTATGCCACTTGAGATGGATTATTTTTAGACACCATCTCTTTTTCATTCAAAACCATGCATATAACCATTTTATTCTTCATGGATCCTTACTGACTCTCTACAGAGATTCATTTCACTTTTAAGTCTTTCTTGGCTTTGACTTCTCCATGCCATTGTGTAAATGTCTTCAATACCTTTGCAATGTATCAACAATCCTCTAATATTATTTATTTCCCTCCTAAAGTGTTATCCTTCATTCCAATTAGCTTCATATCTACCTCATGAATCATTCTTCTATTATCCTAGGATGTTCATGGACTTGCAACTACATATTATGATGATATTAATTTTTAGAACTCCACTATTATTTGTATCCCTCTGATCCAACTCCTATATGATCCAGTTATATTTTCATTCATGTTTTCTGAGTAACCTTGGATAGTTAACACCAACTTCCTTCTGGAGGTACTTGAATTATCCCTTCCTTATATGATCATAACGACACTTGGATTTTCTTGAAGACTATTACTTTCTCCTTTCTTGACCAATCTGATTTCAACCTGACTTGCATATTCCCCTTATATCATGCCATATTGATGCACCAATGCCTCAACCAACACTCCTAACTTATGTGCACCTTCATTTCTTTACCCTTGAAGTGATGCCTTTCATACCATGCTTCCATTGCACACTCTAATAACCACAAGGGACAAATTACTCTATAATTGCATAGTTTATCCTTGGGTATGATGCACTACTTATCCATATATGCATTAATCCTCTCTCTTTATATGATTACTATCATTCTGATTGTCAATTCCTTTTATAATAGATCTCACTCCAATGTATTGCTTAATCTGTATATTGGTTTCTTTGGGAGTGAATGTAATTTCACTAATTCATTCACTACATGATCTATTCCTTTGTTAATATTCCATTGTGTACTTAACTAACACGATTGGACTTCCTGTAGTGGCTTCCGAAGACTTTATGGCTACACCGAGATTCATACCTTAACATTTCGTAGTCTTGGACTTTTTTATCATCTTATGAAATATTTTTGTCATAGCACTCTTTCCCTGAGTACCTATGATTATATTTAACTAAATTTAAACCTTCTCACCTCTTAAGAACTAGTTTGTTTTAACTCTGCAAATATGTGTAGCCAACAAAATTTGTTAGGCTAAATAATTTAAAAAATTTGTAAAAATATGAACCATTCTAGTTCAATAATGCATCTGATTATTTCTTCTCATTTTCTGAAAATTGAATGCTCATATCCATTTTTTGGGTGCTTAATTATACTCCTCTATCCAAGACCTTTCTAATTACTTCTCCCTTGCTCAATTCGGAGTCTTGAGCAGAAAGTTATGGCCATTTGAAAATTGTCCATTAATTTATCCCGTTCACACTTCAACTTGGTGCAATTATGCATTGTACTTATGCATTTTTGCACCTAATCCATTGGAATTTTAGTAGGAAATCAATTGGATTGCTTCATATACATATTTTGGACAGTCTATCCAAGTTTCAACTCTTTCTAGAATCTGGGCGGCTAGTTGCATCCTACTAAAGTTCTAGGATAATTAGTGTTTTTGGTCTTGAATGCTACCTGTACCTTCTTTGTCAGATTAATTTTTTTTAACGTGCCCACAATTTTAATTCAGAACTAGGATTGTCTTGTATGGTTCGATAGATTTCCATATGCTGCTCCTCCTACTGAATTTGATTATGGAGCAGGAATTTATGGCCCTTCAAAGTTAGTTGGTTCTTAAAATTTACCCTCCACTATTTGTCCTGTAACTTCCTCATAAAATCTTCATTTGACGAACAATTTACACCATTATAGATCTCGCTTCAGGCTCTTTTATTTGAGTGACAGGGATAGAGCGTACCTTGGTATGCTCTTTTCTAGGGGTTTTTGAGTAGCTAGAAATGATGTTGAGGGCCTCAAAATCGCGCTGCAAAAATATGACCTTCAAACAGTATAAAATGTCACAAAAATTAATTGGTTTATTGTTGTTGTACACCATCCAAACGACTTTGCGAGCACAAATTTGAACTTGTACACCCATATTTAGCATGCGTAGTAACACCATAATATAGCACATGCTTCGAGCACCTATAACCAATGTGGATCACTTCTATTTCAGGCCAATAACTCGTGTGCACTACTTTTGTGTTGCACACCAATATCCACCGCGCACAATTTTGGTTTATGCACTAATGCTTGTTGTGCATAATTTTTGTGTCACGCGCTAATAATCTACACATATTTTACTCTACGCTCTGCACCATGCCAAATTTTAGTACACCCCTACCGCACACTAGTACTCCTTGTGCACCATTAACTAAACTATTGTGCGGAAACATATACCCATATTGTGCGCACCAACAAGATTCATCTGCTCTATGTCCATACTACACACGCCATGCAAAACATTGTTATGCGTCTGCACACCACACATGCTATTATTATGCATGTGCCACTCAATCTGCACTGCACAAATGCTAAATTTAGTGCGCACATCAGTGCACCAATATTTTCTGCGCATTACCACTTTGCAACGCAAAACGCCAAATTTAAGTCCGCACACCCATGCACCAATATTTTCCATGCATTATCACTTTGCACCGTGCAATGCCAAATGTAAATGTGCACACCCACGGGCCAATATTTTATGTGCATTACCACTTTGCACTGCACAACTCCCAATTTAAGTGCACACACCTATGCGCCAATATTTTCTACAAATTACCACTTGCACCATGCAACGCCAAATTTATGTGGGCATACCCGCACACCAATATTTCCCATGCATTACCACTTTACATCGCGCAATGAAAAATTTTAGCATGCGTAGCTACGCACCCTTATTTTCTACACATCATAATCTTTTCACTGTGCATCATGTATTTTTAGTGCACACACCTGCACACATTCATTTTTATGCACATCAATTCGTCGTGAATTCTACTGCAGAAATTTGGGCTTTTGCCAAAAAAATTCTCAATTTTCACCATAGACATTTTGCAACTATGAAATTTTTTCAATTTCACCTCGATAACACCAATTCAACCTCTACAACAACAAATCGTTGTTGGTTGACATTCCTGGAACACATCTTTCCCAAACTCAATTCACTAATTGAGAATTTTAATCAACTAATCTCGCTCCATCTATCATGGCTTCCCTGTAACTTCAAATTCAACCAATTCTAGATCTGAATTTTCTAGAACATATATTAAATTAGGAATATCTCATTACTTGGAAAAATTTCTCAAATTTGCCATGAATTTAACAACTAAAATTGGGGATTTGTCTCAATTCCACGCAATTGTTTCTCATTTTTACGATGGATGCTTTGTAACTTGAAATTTGGCCACCTCGAAACCAATTCTCTGTGAAATTTCACTTCAACTCAACTTTGTCGGCCCATTCAATATCAATGTTCAAAAATGGAGCTTTGATACCATTTTGTAACATACCCGACCACCCACGCTAGGTCATGCCACCAAAAATATTGCATGCTATGATACCATATTGTAACATCCCCAGTATAAAATTGGGCTATGCCACGCAATTTTTTCTAACTGTATGCAAATTAAAACATATACACACATAAACTCTTGTGGAACTTCATATATACAACTCAAAACATGAAAATACATTTTGTAAATGCACAGATTCATACGAAATTAACAATAAACATATACATCTAGCATAGATAGTAAATACCCATAAATACAAAGACAGGTATAAACCACACATAGGGAAAACCCATAAAAATAAACACATAATTAATAATGCATCATGCAATTTAACACATAATGGACAGCTATCTTGTAAAAATGTCACCAACTGCATGCAAACCTTCCATGGACCTCCCATCCTTAGACCATGCTACTCATCATTCTTAGTAGTGGGTCACCCCCAACATGGGACTAATATCCACTCAAGTAAAGGGATTCCTAACTAGGATGACGTATCTCTTACAAGAGGAAAGACTCTGTCACATGTGCCAACTCAAACTAACATCCTATAGTCCCTCATTGCAAACATGCATGTCGCACCCTAGGAAGTGTGCTCCTTATCTGCTTAACAATCCTTCAACTTCCCCACTACCCTTCTAGGGCTTTAGCAACAGGCCGAGAATGAAGTCTCAAAGACCTGTACTTATAGTTAAGCACCTTTAGGAAATCAATTCCTGTCAATTCTCTCACCTAGAGAGAAATTTCTCACGGTCCTGACAACCCACCTCTTCAGTATCCCACGGGCCTAACAGCCCACTTCTTTAGTCCATTTCCCAAGCTAACCAGGTACATGTATAGGTACAGGTACAAGTACGGGTATGGGCACGGGTATAGGTCTAATGATAGTAACAAAAAGGTAGAGAAGAAAATTGAATGAGTGAGTGAATGAATGACTAATGCACTAAGTCCAAGCTATATATATTCATGTTCCCAACTTGACACTTGTCATGTTGAGAACTAGTTTTTTCCACTTGTCCCCAACCTTAGAACTTAGGATAAAATAATTATCCATACTTTATACTTTAAGTAATATTAATATAATATTCCTTTTTGGCTTAAGCTCCCTATCTTAGCCCCTTATCCTTAACTTTTATCCCCCCCCCCTTTCCTAAACTAGTGAAGTTTAGTCCCCCACACTCTTTTATCATGTTCGGTCTACATGCAACGATGTACTATATTAATGATATGAGTATTTGCATATACAAAAATAGGCTCACTGGCCTTTATCATCTAGGCTCGTTGGCGTAATTAAACACACAAGAATCCTAGCTTATAATAACTAGCTCACCAGCCTATAAACACAACATATACACAAAATGCTCTTTGGCCTCAAAACTGAGCGCACTTAAGATTGTTGTGCATAGTATCCTAGAATGTACACACTTCATCATTTTAGTGCATAGTAGATGTGCGCACTAAGACATTGTAGGTGCATACAAAAATGATATCCAACAACTCACCAGCTTAAGTACATTTTCATTTACAATTTGGGTTCAACCTAGGGT
Source organism: Picea glauca (assembly GCA_000966675.3). NCBI lineage: Eukaryota > Viridiplantae > Streptophyta > Pinopsida > Pinales > Pinaceae > Picea > Picea glauca. The sequence goes on from JZKD02S0014472.1 coordinate 590,032, forward strand.
TGTTACACTTCCCATAGCAGTTTGGCTCAACAGACAATTGGCCTCCCTTGTGGGATTACCATACTTCCATATCCAAGTCTCGTTTCTTCCTGCAACTTCAAAATTCCAAAGCTAATCAAGTTGTTAGTTTTCATCCACATTGTATTTTTAAATGTTTCATACTAACAATCCAAGTCATTTTCATCTATTCAAGGGTACAAGGAAAAAGAAAGTATCATTATTTACGTAAGAATCCTTTCAACATACTACATTTCTAAATGAAAATTCATATATCAAATGACTTTAATCAATGTGACAATATTCATGGCCACATTCATAGCCATATTCATAGCCACACTTGGTGAGAAGTACTCTGCCATGGTGTGTTGGAGGTTAACCAACCTCTCCACCATATGGCTCATTCACTCTCATTCATTATTACAACATAACTATACTTCCTATTATAGGTTGATCGTGATCCCAAATCAACACACATAAAACTAAATGTTTCTCTTGAATGCACCCAAGCATTCTTCATTCATTAGTAACTAGGGTACCAACACTGATGACCACCCAATTTATCTTTTGTTTAACACCTATACAATGTAATTAAAATATTGGAAGGTCCTCCTCCCTGAATGGAAAATACATTGTCTTCCCTTTATGAAAACCTACATTTCCTCGAAGAAATTCCATGCAATGTGCTAGCTATAAGCACCTTTATTCCAAATCTCCCCAGATTGTTTATTATACCTATGGTAATATTTATTGATGCATTTTATTTCAAGTATTATAAATCATACTTGATTGGCATAGACTTCCTCTCTCTATTGTTCATATTCTTATTTCATAAATCTTACCCCGCTTGGGTAACAATAGCATACAACAACCACTCACAATTATTTGCATACATTTAGGATAATGAAATATTTTCAGAAGGGATTCTTACCAAATTTATTCATACCTTATGCCACATAGGTATGGACATTTTTATACCTTTCGTGGTTGCTATCACCCTCTCTAATATTACCTCATTAATGGTACTTTATGGAGACATTTAAATCCCCTTCAACGATCTTTTGATGAGCACTTTCTCATAGTCATCCTTTTCTTGTGGTTGTCCATCATTGGCAACTGTCTTCCTCAACAGTTCCAATTTCTTTCTACATATGACATACATCATAAATATGTTAGTCGTCATGTAAAATAAAAATGCAAGTATCATAGTTTTTAAATCAATAACAATTTTCATATATGTCCTAGCATATCTCTATGTAGCTCATTACATTATCCTTAATGATTCCATGAGTGCAATCCAAGAAATTCTCAATTGTTTCCAGAGTCATAAAACCATCATCATTATGGTATCAAAATATTTACTTTCATCAAAATACCAACTTTTGCATCCTAAAGAAAAACAAAATATACAACAAGAAAGGAGTTAAGGCTCTTTTCTTTTCCCAACTTCATCTACACATCCCGGGACCTTCAGTCCAACTGGGTTATTTTCCAAGGGCTCACCGCCTTTGTTTGATATGGATTCAACCAAGCCTATTCATTCAAACTTACTTACTTTCTTATTCTCCTTTCCCCAGCTATACTCATTTTAACAACTGTTTTTTATGCCTACGACTCTGTTAAAGAATCCAGAGTTCTTAGTGTGAGAAAAGTGTTCCTCCTTTTCTCCTTCTTTTCTTATGTAATCTACTTCTTATGTAGTCTACACTTTTTGTTTAGTTTTCCCCTCATATATTTTGTTTTAGAATGTAATCCAAGATTCTTATATAAATATGATTGTAGATCACTTCTCAATTATCATCATTCATTAAGGTTGTGACTTTGTTCTCCTGACAGAGTCTTCACATAGTTCCTCCACAAGGAACTCTTTTAGCATGAAACTTCCTTATTGAATATCCTTATCTTTATATGATGGCCTCAACCTTGATTTAGCTTCATTTTTTTACCAAATATTCCATAAGGAATATAAAAATGCATCTTTGTTATGCATCTAGATTATTTGTCCACACATATTCCTTGTTTTCCTATCTTACATCCATGATGCAATTAACCACATGCATAATCATATATCATTTAACTTATGATTGTTCGCAACTTTTCTCATGTAGTCCTCAAAGGCTTAATCATGTTGCATGTTTTCACGAGAAAATATGTAATCCCTGCTCATCGACTCTTTCATCTATTTATACTAGCCTTTCCTGAGGGAATGGAAGGCATTCCCCTCAAGATATTATTAGAAACCAATATTTCATGACTCCCCATAATAGAGTTGGCCATGCATCCATGGTATTCATTGAATATTGGAAACTGTAATTATTTCCTTACATATCACTCATCAAGGAAGCCATATTGTGCCTTTAGTATACATATATTCTTACATCATACATGTGCATCACTTTCACATTTAATATCATTCATACCTAGTTGGTATTAATATTAGGATTAATATCAAGAAGCTTCACAATGCATTAAAACCATGTACTCAATCCTATACACACTTATCCCAAATATACATCATGCAAGATCATTGATTGCACCCTTTCCATGTCATACATGCACATGGACATATCAGACWTCCAAATCCTTCTCGTTTGGGAGATTGTAGTCATTGGCATKCTATCCACATGGTTAGTTTAACRGAAATAATCATAATTATCTCCCTCTTTCTGTATGAAAACAACCAACAAGAAATAATTATTTTCTATGGTGTTATAAGATAACTCAACAACCTAGAAATATTCTCTGGGCAAATCCAATAGTTCCCCAAGGAAACACGATAGCTTATCAAGCTTCTCTTTCATGCGTCAACCCATTCTTCGTGAACATATTTCTACAAGGGAATATTTTCCTAAACTCCCTCTTATAGATATCTGAGTATAACAATCTATTTATGTATGGATATCATCCACCTTTGGATGTCAATATGACCCACTGGTAAATCTAAAGGTGTTTTCATACCTCCTTAAATTATACCCTACATCATTCCTTCATTAATCCTTACAGCTCTATGTTATTAAGGCATTAGTCTGCAACATCATCAATTTTTCATTCATGTTGTTATCTCCTGCTATCATAAGGTCATCCTCATCTAAAATGTCCATTAGTAGACCATACCACAAGACCCACCACAAGTTATAACATGCCTAATTTTCATGTTCAATATCTATGCATATGCATTCTTATGCATAGACATGCCCTTGAGTTACCATGGAAATACACTCCATTAGTATAACCATGAGATTTTGAACTTGATTAGGTCAATTCACTTCTACCTTCATGAAGGTTTCTCTCAATCTATATGGTTCCTTTTTACTTGTTTAATGGATTATTCCATCAACAAATTTTATTTAGTAAATTGACCTTACCATTTCCATTAATCCTATGATCAAGAGGGGTCATACACATATACTATGTTTAATCCTTTATTAAAAAAATAATTATTACGGCTACGGATCCTTTAAATACATTCACATCCAATTCTTTTTATTAGTGCTCGTCAGCATAATCCTACTCTTATATTAGTGCTCATCATTTCCGAAAGAAAATGATAGGCTTCCTCTGCCAAAGACTATCATCATTCAATGTCGTTGGGTAAAACCGCAACTGAATTTTAAGATAAATCCTTCAATGAACTTATGTAGATAACTTCCATATGACAATGATACTCTCAGCGGGCTCATGTTAGCCTTGGTAAACTAGTCTACATAGATTCTTACATCATACATGTGCATCACTTTCACATTTAATATCATTCATACCTAGTTGGTATTAATATTAGGATTAATATCAAGAAGCTTCACAATGCATTAAAACCATGTACTCAATCCTATACACACTTATCCCAAATATACATCATGCAAGATCATTGATTGCACCCTTTCCATGTCATACATGCACATGGACATATCAGACATCCAAATCCTTCTCGTTTGGGAGATTGTAGTCATTGGCATTCTATCCACATGGTTAGTTTAACAGAAATAATCATAATTATCTCCCTCTTTCTGTATGAAAACAACCAACAAGAAATAATTATTTTCTATGGTGTTATAAGATAACTCAACAACCTAGAAATATTATCTCGGCAAATCCAATAGTTCCCCGAGGAAACACGATAGCTTATCAAGCTTCTCTTTCATGCGTCAAACCATTCTTCGTGAACATATTTCTACAAGGGAATATTTTCCTAAACTCCCTCTTATATATATCTGAGTATAAAAATCTATTTATGTATGGATATCATCCACCTTTGGATGTCAATATGACCCACTGGTAAATCTAAAGGTGTTTTCATACCTCCTTAAATTATACCCTACATCATTCCTTCATTAATCCTTACAGCTCTATGTTATTAAGGCATTAGTCTGCAACATCATCAATTTTTCATTCATGTTGTTATCTCCTGCTATCATAAGGTCATCCTCATCTAAAATGTCCATTAGTAGACCATACCACAAGACCCACCACAAGTTATAACATGCCTAATTTTCATGTTCAATATCTATGCATATGCATTCTTATGCATAGACATGCCCTTGAGTTACCATGGAAATACACTCCATTAGTATAACCATGAGATTTTGAACTTGATTAGGTCAATTCACTTCTACCTTCATGAAGGTTTATCTCAATCTATATGGTTCCTTTTTACTTGTTTAATGGATTATTCCATCAAAAAATTTTATTTAGTAAATTGACCTTACCATTTCCATTAATCCTATGATCACGAGGGGTCATACACATATACTATGTTTAATCCTTTATTAAAAAAATAATTATTACGGCTACGGATCCTTTAAATAAATTCACATCCAAGTCTTTTTATTAGTGCTCATCAACATAATCCTACTCTTGTATTAGTGCTCATCATTTCCGAAAGAAAATGATAGGCTTCCTCTGCCAAAGACTATCATCATTCAATGTCGTTGGGTAAAACCGCAACTGAATTTTAATATAAATCCTTCAATGAACTTATGTAGATAACTTCCATATGACAATGATACTCTCAGCGGGCCCATGTTAGCCTTGGTAAACTAGTCTACATATATTCTTACATCATACATGTGCATCACTTTCACATTTAATATCATTCATACCTAGTTGGTATTAATATTAGGATTAATATCAAGAAGCTTCACAATGCATTAAAACCATGTACTCAATCCTATACACACTTATCCCAAATATACATCATGCAAGATCATTGATTGCACCCTTTCCATGTCATACATGCACATGGACATATCAGACATCCAAATCCTTCTCGTTTGGGAGATTGTAGTCATTGGCATGCTATCCACATGGTTAGTTTAACAGAAATAATCATAATTATCTCCCTCTTTCTGTATGAAAACAACCAACAAGAAATAATTATTTTCTATGGTGTTATAAGATAACTCAACAACCTAGAAATATTATCTCGGCAAATCCAATAGTTCCGCAAGGAAACACGATAGCTTATCAAGCTTCTCTTTCATGCATCAAACCATTCTTCGTGAACATATTTCTACAAGGGAATATTTTCCTGAACTCCCTCTCATATCTATCTGAGTAGAACAATCTATTTATGTATGGATATCATCCACCTTTGGATGTCAATATGACCCATTGGTAAATCTAAAGGTGTTTTCATACCTCCTTAAATTATACCCTGCATCAGTCCTTCATTAATCCTTACAGCCCTATGTTATTAAGGCATTAGTCTGCAGCATCATCAATTTTTCATTCATGTTGTTATCTCCTGCTATCATAAGGTCACCCTCATCTAAAATGTCCACTAGAAGACCATACCACAAGACCCACCACAGGTTATAACATGCCTAATTTGCATGTTCAATATTTATGCATATGCATTCTTATGCATAGACATGCCCTTGAGTTACCATGGAAATACACTCCATTAGTATAACCATGAAATTTTGAACTTGATTAGGTCAATTCACTCCTACCTTCATGAAGGTTTCTCTCAATCTATATGGTTCATTTTTACTTGTTTAATGGATTATTCCATCAACAATATTTTTTTAGTAAATTGACCTTACCATTTCCATTAATCCTATGATCAGGAGGGGTCATACACATATACTATGTTTAATCCTTTATTAAAAAAATAATTATTACAGCTATGGATCCTTTAAATCCATTCACATCCAATTCTTTTTATTAGTGCTCATCAGCATAATCCTACTCTTGTATTAGTGCTCATCATTTCCGAAAGAAAATGATAGGCTTCCTCTGCCAAAGACTCTCATCATTCACTGTCATTGGGTAAAACCCCAACTGAATTTTAATATAAATCCTTCAATGAACTTATGTAGATAACTTCCATATGACAATGATACTCTCAGCGGGCTCATGTTAGCCTTGGTAAACTAGTCTTTCGAATGTTCTCCAACCCATCCAGGCTTGTGTCCGAATCATTCTCTTCTAGATAGGGTAGGGTAGTATGCCCTTTCCCTTAAATTTTTTCTGATAATATTTTTATGTGACTCGTGCATGAGATCAAGCAAGACAAATGTTGTTTCCATGATCTGACACCAATTTGTAACACACCTGACCACTAAATACTCTTTTAAGGGGTGGGGCATCATAAAATTGTTTTTCCTTAATTAATCAAACCCTTCGTCTAGGGTCTCTATCATGTTCCTCTTGTCCAGAGCTCTCAAACTAGTGTCTCCATCCTCAAAACCAATATTTGGAATAGACGATATGTCCTTCCCAAGTTCTTTGGGTATTTATTTTTCAAGGGCCATGCAACTTCCATGTGGGTCCATCTCATACGTATCATCTCTGGTTCCCCAAGATCCTGAAGCTTCCAACACTCCTAAATATATGGAGCAAATCCAAGCATCCATAATTCGATGGCTAATATCCCTCCATGTTAATGCATATGCCTAAGGAATATTTGACGTTTGGTGCTTTGGTCCTGAGCACCCCTTTTCCGACTACAAATGAGACCTCCTGGAGTCTCAAACTCTCGAAGTCCCGTAAATTTCCATGTGGTACTGGCTTTCGGGCCTTTCAGTCTCTCTACAATAATACACCCTAGATCCTTTGGAGTCCCGATCTAGTAGACTTCCAGAGTCCCAATCACCTCACCAACCACTTTGTCAAGGCGAGCATGTACCATGGGCTGACATGTCGCAAGGGCCAGGGGTGATGTCTGCCCTCTTCAGGGGGTGACATGTGTCATGCATTAATAGGAATAAGGGGTCTGTAAAATTTCCATATCATGGTGACACAAGGAACGTCGATCGTGGTTCCATGTCACCCTAGTGATGTCAACTTTCCATGTCACACCAAATTGACAACCTTTTAACATCCTTCATATTTCAAAGTCAGGATCCGACCACATAGATCCATAGATATATAGCTCTTGTTACTTCAGGAATTATCCTTTTGGGAGGTTTTCAATGTATTCTCGTCATCATTCACAGAGTTGTTCAACATCAGGCTATCCATAACCTAGATCTATAGCTTTTATCACTTCACAAATTTGGCCTTCGGAGGTTCCCTCATTAGGGTCATTCCATGTTAAGAACCTGAATACTGAATACAAAATATCACAATAGATCCAAAGATATCTGAATACAATCACCACACAAGATATATGAAACCATATAGAAAACCACAACTTTATTATATCAAACCCTTGAGGTA
>JZKD02S0014472.1:599621-637031 GCA_000966675.3 Picea glauca
ATATATGAGAATGTGGTCATTCAATGTAAGGTGGACTAGGTCCACTATATTAATAAAGACCCACTATGGTAGTTAGATGTAATAAATGTGAGAAGGCTCTCTAGAAGGTTCCTAGCAGATACAGAGAGCTATATAAAGAAGTGTAAGCAATGTAACGAAACATAGTGAAGAATATTGTGAATGTATCAAACATTTCTTGACAAGTGTTATCCTTCCTTAAGGATTAATATATGGTGTTACCCTACCTCAAGGGGTTTATTTATTTCTTGTGTTCAGTATTTTGGTGAATGGTTTGGCTTATTCTTTTTGATATTGTGGTTCTATTTTGAGATTTATCTTCAGATTATTCATGTTTTTAACAAGTGGTATCAGAGAACTTTCCTTGGCCAAATAAGGGAAGAATATTTTGTTCTTTTGTAGATTTTTTCTAGGAAATAAAAAATATGGAGGCACACTTTAGGTTCAGATATGAAAATTTATGTGTATAATTTGGCCAAACCAATTGGGTATTTTTCAGAGATATTTGAATTCTTCTCTAAAAAATACCCAATTTCAAAAAACAAATTGGCCGAAACGAAGTCCTAGAAGTGAAGTTATGAGCATTTTAAATTCAATAGTTTTTCAGGGTTTTTCTGGAAAAAGACACAATTTTTTGCAGTAAGTTATTTTTAATCTTAGTTTTTGTTCAAGATTTATCCCAAGAAGGATGTTTTTTACTGGAAACTATGATGGCCCTAATATTGAATAACTCATAAAATACTTGAATTCATTTTTGAAAGAGGTTTGGAAACATTGGGTATCGTGTTATTTAAAAGATGATGCTATCATTTGGTGGCAATCACATAGGTATAGCCAATTGATGGCACTTTCTCATAAAGAACTTGAAAAGTTTCTTTTACATAAATGGTCTCATGCTACTAAAGGGAGCAACAAGAGTTTATTTTTAGTTGGCAAATATATATTACAGGTTCATGGTTGTATTCACAAATAAAATGTCATTGTTTCTATTAACCATGGCTCCCAACAAAATTTTATCAATGTTGAGTTGGTTAATAGATTGCAAATTCCTACTAAGAATATCTAAATCACATAGGTTGAGGGTAAAAGTGTTCAAATTTTTAAAGATTTAAATGTTAGTATGGATAAATATGTGTTGCATTCATATTTTTATGTTATGGATATGGATGAAGTGGATATTGTTTTGGGATATCCTTGGATAGAATCAGTGGGTACCATTAATATTAATGGTCAAAAGAAGTTTTTGAATTTGTGGTGCAAGAAAAAGAAAATCACATTGTAGGATGTGTCTCTGAGTAAGAAAGATGGGCCCGTGGAGGCTAACAAAGAAGTTATTGTCGAGTATGAAGTTGAATCAGAGGCAAAGTCTACAAAAGGAGATGAAGAAAAACTACATGAAGGACATAATTAGGAAGCTTAGGAGGTCAATGAATCAAAGGCACAAAGTGATGCAGATTTGAAGAGAAAAGAAAAGATTCCTATAGTTGTTGTATATCTCCATCCACATCATATAGAGATAAAACATTCATCAAGGCAAGGGCATGTGCATTAACACATTTATGCACCAGCAGGGCACTAGACAGGAAACTGATCAAGAGGTGCATGGAGGACTACCGCCACTCTGGAAGGAGCTTAGGCTATAGAAACAATCCCATGTCAACCCCGACATGATGCATAGAAAGATCATGGTGGAAAGGAAATAGATGGACATCGTGTTTGACTTCCATTGGGATGGATAGATGTTCGTACTTGGTACTAGTTGGCGACATTGCTTAGCCAGTCATATTGTATGGTTTCTTGTCATGTTTCGAGGATGAAACATGTGAAGGGGGATGTAATGTAGTATACCTAGGGAGGTAATATGGGGTACCTAGGGAGGTACCCAATGGCATGTGGCTATGTATTATTAGTGGAAGTCATTTAATATATGAGAATGTGATCATTCAATGTAAGGTGGACTAGGTCCACTATATTAATAAAGACCCACTATGGTAGTTAGATGTAATAAATGTGAGAAGGCTTTCTAGAAGGTTTCTAGGAGATAGAGAGATTTATATAAAGAAGTGTAAGAAATGTAATGAAACATAGTGCAGAATATTGTGAATGTATCGAGCATTTCTTGAGAAGTATTATCCTTCCTTAAGGACTAATATATGGTGTTACCCTACCTCAAGGGTTTTCTCTATTTCTTGTGTTCAATATTTTGTTGAATGGTTTGGCTATTATTGTTGATATTATGGATTTATTTTGAGATTTATCTTCAAATTATTCATGTATTTAACATAGAGTGGTCAACATCTGGCTAACCATGGTCTAGGCACAACACAAAAAATTTGGCGGAAGACACGGGTGACATGTGTTATGCCTATGATGAGTCCACATCATCCTAGGTGACGTCAATATGTTGTGTCACTCTGAAATTCAATGCTCTGGCGATATTCTCTTTCACTCACAAGTTAAACCTCCCAGAGTAGGACCATGTCGAATTACTTGATGCAAAATTTTCATTAGGCTCGATATGACGGTCCAGGAGGGTTTTGAAGGATCCTTATATCCATGGTTCACATTACTTTGTAGCTTTGGCCTTCTGGGGTTTCTACTCTACAACCGCTTCATTCTTCCAAAGTAGGACTTCGTCGAAGTATCGTATGTGGGTCGCTCCTTTGGATGGTCGAACGGTTAAGAGGGGTTATCAACGGAGTCCTTAGATCGATGCTTGAGAAGGATCCCTAAGTATATGAGGATCAACGGTCCATATTACTTCGCGGCTTCATCCCTCGGAGGGGGGGGTTGTCTTACCAAACATTTTTTATCCTGAAGCGGTCAACGTTGGGATGACTACATCATAGATCTGATAGTTGGATAGTTCTCGGGCATCCTCATATCTACGACCCAGATTAACTTCAGGCTCCAAGACTTTAGAGGGTCAATCTCTTTTATGGAAATCACTCAAATATCACTGAACTGACAAAGACTAAAGGAGTCGAGGAGTTAACACCCATGTTCCTTCTCCAGATCCAACAGTTGTGACAACTTTGGACCCTCTCAAATAGATCTCTTATGTTCACCATTCGAACAAGATAATCCTCTCCTTCAATACTTAAATCTTAGTATCCTTCCTAATCTTCGTCAGCTCTAAAAGACTTAGGCATTGACGCACACTTTACGCTCTTTCTCCTAATCTTGAGACTTAGAAATATCTCCCGCACACTCCCTTGACTTATTCTCCTTGAGAACCTTTCAATGCTTCATTACGTGTTGACCCTGCACAATGTGCATGACAAACCGATTGCATACATCAGTGATAAACTGAATGATGTAAATATTAAATACTCAACATATTACAAGGAATTCTATGCAGTCATACAAGCGCTAAAGAAATGGAGACATTATTTGGTTCTTAAAGAGTTTTTTTTGTACATCGATAATCATGCTTTACATTTTGTGACTTAATAGGAGAAGTTGAACCAAAGACATGAAAAATGGGTTGAATACATGCATAATTTTACTTTCGTAACTAAGCATATTTATGGAACTGCTAACAAAGTTGTTGATGCTTTGAGTAGGAAATGTTTGCTTATGCAGGAGTTCAGAGTCAAAACATTGGGTTTTGATAACCTCAAGGATATGTACAGAGGTGATCCAAATTTCAAATAGGTGTACGAGGCATTTGAGAATCCAATTCTCAGGGATAGAAGTCAATGGACTGAATATATGATCCAGGATGGATTATTATTCAGGGGAAATCAATTATGTATTCCAAAATGCTCCATGAGGGAGAATCTGCAGAAAGAAAAACACAGTGGAGGGTTGGCAGGACATTTCGGTCATGAAAAAACGTTCTCAAAACTGAATGGCTCTTATTTTTGGCTAGGGATGAGGATAGATGTCAAAAGGTTTGTGGACAGATGTAGAATTTGTTAGCACACAAATGGAAAAAGGCAGAATACAGGGTTGTACCAGCCATTACCCATACCTAAAAGGCCATGGGATGCAATGAGCATGGATTTTATATTGGGGCTGCCAAGAACACAAAGAGGATTTGATTCAATCTTTGTGGTGGTAGACAGATTTTAAAGATGGCACATTTCATACCATGCCAAAAAACCAGCAAAGAAACACATATTTCGAGCCTATTTTTCAAGGAAGTTGTCAGACTTCACGGCTTACCAAGGATTATTGTTTCAGATCAAGACACCAAGTTCGTGGGACATTTTTGGAGGACTTTATGGAAGAAGCTGGGGAAAAATTTGTCATTTAGCTCAACTTATCATCCTCAGACGGATGGGTAAATAGAAGTTGTGAACAAAATCTTTGGAGATCTATTGAGGATCCTAGTGACTAAACACCACAGTCAATGGGATCACATTCTGCCATAGGCGGAATTTTCTTATAACGATTTGATCAACAGAAGAACAGGGCAGAGTCCATTCCAAATTTTGTATGGAATGTAGCCAAGGAGAGTTTCTAAAATGAAGGATTCAGGACAGAATGAATTCAGGAGTGCTAGTGTAGATAATTTTGCAGAGGCAATGAAGGAACTTCACAACCAAGTGAGGAAACGTTTGCAAAATTCGAATCAAGAGTATAAACATAGAAAAGATCAACACAGGTGAGAACTTCAATTTGAATTTAGTTATCTGGTACTTACACATTTGAGGAAGGAAAGGTTCCCAAGGGGAACATATAACAAGATGAAAATGAAGAATATTGGACCAAGCCAAGTCTTGAAGAAATTTGGGGAAAACACATATGAGATTGAATTACCCGATGGGATCGAAATTTCACCGATATTCAATATCTCATATTTTCACCCTTACAGAGCAGAAGAAGCAGGAGTAGACAATGAACAAACAGAGGTTCAGTGGATTAAACAAATTCCTGTAGCTAAAAATCCACAGATGGAAAGTATACTTGACAAGAGAGTTAGCAAGAGGAACAGGAGAAAAGAGTATTTTGAATACTTTTTCAAATGGAAGGGACATCCATTTGAAGATGCCAGCTAGGAGAATGAAGTAGAAATTTAGAATCATGGACAGACCATGCAAGAACTCATGAACATGAGTCCATAAAATTTTTTAAGAGAGAGAATATGATGCAGGAGCATCGCCAACAACAAGCAAGCGCAGAGGGCGGAAGACAGTTGGAATACCACCAACGAACGTCTTGGAATGTTTTTGAAACATTAATGTAATAGCTAGAAGGTGTGCCTTGCATTTATATATTGGAGGATGTAAACAGATCATGAGAGATTCGCTCTCACTTGTAGGAGATAGAGGCATTTAGGCATAGTTAATGAAAGTAGGTAGATTTGAATTCTATATTTGACAGTTTTAGGAATAGGAGGGAAAATGGATATATACACCCTCATCTTTGTATCTTTATATCATTAGATCATTAGAACATGAGAGCATAGAGCATAGAGAAGAGAGAGTTGTAGCAAAAAGTTCAAGAGAAGAAACCATGTACAGAAGTTCTGAATTATATATGAAGCTTTGATTCAGATTCATGGTGTTATGATTCTTTCTGTGTATACATGTTGAATGATATGCTCATGGTTGTTATTCTCTCTATTATGCATTTACTTTAATATTGTGTGAATGTATGATTTCATGTTGAATGTTTGAAGTCTGAGAGAGAGAGAGAGAATGAGTTTCAATTGTTTCTCTTCCTGAGTAAGAGAAGTTCCTGCAAGGAGTGCAGTGAAATCGTTTGCAAGGAGTGCATTGAAGAAGGTTTAGAGTTTATCTCTGCAAGCTCAGGAGGGATACCATTGTTCTCATTCCCGCAAAATTGCAGTTGAAGAACAGAATCTATGCAAGGTGTGTGCAGGCTGGTTGGAAGTTCAGAACTTCTCAACTAAGGGGTGAATTGAAGGACTATTGTTGCAGGAGGATGCACAGAGTTGAGATAATTCAAATACTTAGAAGTATTTGAAGGTCATCATGAGGAGTGCGTGTAGGAGTCTTTTGAAGAATCAAGGTTACAAGGAAAGATCAAAAGAAATAGCGTCTTTGAACACTTTAAAGGGAGCAAGAGCGAAGTCACTTTGCAGAGGTCAAGTGCAGGAGAAGGGATATTTTGGCCATTTCGCGGAAACCTTCAAAGAGGGAACGAGCGGTCAAAATTCTCTATGGAGAATTCCCGAAATCATGAGCACCATAGGATCCAGGGAAGTTGCAAGGTGGTTAAAGGTGCACAATCTTTCCACTCTAGGATCTAGAATCAACGTGGAACATTGATTGTGCTTTGCACAAGCTGCCAAATAATTTTGGTATTTCGTAGATCCCAGTGACGAGGATTCAAGTGCAGTGGAACAAAAGTCCCAAAGTCGCAAGATGTGATAGTACCTGGATTAAAGTTTCGGGATTTTGGCACTTCGGGTGTTAGGAAACGGAGAAGGCAACGCTTTGGGAGCGAAAGTCCCGAAAACCCAAAAGAGTGACAAGTGGCAGGATTCTATGTCAGTGACAGGAAGTGGTTGAGTGGACAGGTGGCGTGTCCTCATCAAAAAGGCAGAGTCAATCCTTGTTGACTATTTTCGGGTTCATAGGTTAGAGAGTTCGGAACTTTGCATGTGGATTCGTGAAACTGCGAAGTTTTAAAACCCGATGAAGTGAGAAGTCCGTTTTAGGACCAGCCTTTGTTGAACATGTCAGGATTCAACATTTCGGCATTTTCAAGGAGAAAGGATCGAGAATATTTGTTTCGAGATTCCCAAAATCGTGAAACGCGATAAGGCATGTAAGAGGAAGACATGAAAATATTTCGGGGATTCGTCACATCAGGTTTTGACAGTTGGAAGGCCCATAAACTTGACATCAGGGATCGTGAAATCGCGAAACCTGAAGTCCTGAATTTGTGAAGGGCGCTATCCTATTTCGGGTCAGGAGATTTGGGTTGCTGCTTCGTGAGTGATCATGCGGGTGCACCCATAAGGACCTGTGGATACACTATTCTGTGTGAAGGGTATTTCTTGAGGGGAACCCAATGACTCAATTAGACTCTAAGGGAAGATTAAAACGATCCTATATGGACTTCGACCCTCATATGTAGGCTTGAAGCCCCAAAAGGTCAAAGATGTCAAAGAATCTTGAAAAGAAGAAATTATTATTTAAATAGTAAAGAAAAGTGAAAAGTCAAGAAAGAATACTTAAATGATAAATTAATGGAGAAATTTATAATTATGGAAAGTGGTTGACCCTAAAAATGAGGAAAATAGGTTAAGTGACCTAGAAATGGGTTAAGTGACCTAGAAATAGGATAAGTGACCTAGAAATGAGTTAAGTGACCTAGAAGTGGGTTAAGTGACCTATAATATGATTCTAAGGAAGATACTTGCATATGACTAATGACCATGTGATCTAATGATCATTGGGTGACAACTGTCATGAAGGGTGATGACTAAGACTAGGGGAAAATTTCAATTCATGGATGGTAATGACCAAGCCCACATCAAGTGAAGGAAGGAAATTAAGAAGGTACATGTGTTTTCCCATTCCATGTCAACACCAACACATTAATTCACTCGGAACACTAACACCCAACAAATCGATGAATCCACTAAATTAGGGTTTATGGTTTACATGATGAATTGATGATGGAAGAAAGTGGGTGTGTGAGTCAAATTTGAGTCTAGAAACCATCCCATATCGTTAAGGCATGTGAATAGTCTATCCATGTCAAATTTCAATGCATTCATAAACAATTTGAAAAACATTCAATGTTGGCCCCATTCACAGGTCATCGTTGCCCGTGTCTAGTCCTAGTACATAGGAATTACTAAAATTTGTATACGATATTTGGAGAATGATAATTTTGAATGTGTTGGGCCTATTCCTACACACCACATCCATATCACCTCTCATTGACAGTCTTTTTATTGATCCCTTTTAGTTTTGGGTTGTTAGTATTTTCAATTGCATGCACCTTTCAATCTAGTCAAAGTTCAATTAATGTCTCTTATTACTGTAGGGTTATAAGACATTATGATCCTAATTCCCATATGCCTCAAACATTGTGATCTAATGATCGTTGGGTGACAACTGTCATGAAGGGTGATGACTAAGACTAGGGGTAACTTTCAATTCAAGGTTGGTAATGACTAGGCCCACATCAAGTGAAGGAAGAAAATTAAGACGGTAATGTGTTGTCCCATTTCATGTCAAAAACAACACATCCATTCACTAGGAACTAATCCATGACTCCACTAAATTAGGGTTTATGCTTTACATGTTGAATTGATGATGGAAGAAATTGGGCGTGTGAGTCAAATTTGAGTCCAGAAACCCTCCCATAACATTAAGGCATGAAAATAGTCTATCCATGTCAAATTTCAATGTAGTCGGAAAAAGTTTGAAAATTTGCAACGTTGGCCCCATTCACAGGTCATTGTTTCCCGTGTCTAGTCCCAGTACAATTTCCTTGTAAAATTTGTATAATATAATTGGAGAATGATAATTTTGAGAATGATAATTATGAATTGATGATGGAAATGCCTACATCATTGGTATGATTAGGTGCAGTCGCGTAGATATCTTATTCCCCCTTGCCCCCCCCACCCTCACATCACTCTCAATTTCCCCATATTACCTAATTTGAAATTCTAAAGAACATGTATCATATACTATACTATACAAACTAAAAACATATAAAGATCATATAAAATATATAAAAACATACCTCTTCTTTTCAACAATTAAATATCAATCATCTTCTTCTTCATCCAGCTCAACATCTATATCAGGATCTGTTTTAGAATCGATATTAGTGAAAGGCTCATTCCTATCAACATCATCATCAACTTCATTTTTTCTACTATAGTTATCGATATCGTCAATGATATCATCGTCTCCTACATTTAGATTATCAACTTCTTCAACTTCTTCGTCTGACACATTGACTACATGAGCCACCTTCTCCTGATATGCATAATAATGATCTTCTTCCTCCTTATTATCTTCATCCTCAGCTACATGATTGTACTTTACTGGTCTTCCTCTTGGATCATATCTAACAACATATGACCAACCTGCTTTACCAGGTACCTCTGAGTAAAATACTTGCTCACATTGACTTGGAAGAACATAAGGCTTTGTACCCGGTTCAAATGCCCTTGTATTAACCATGGTAAATCCATTATCATGCTAAATAACAGTTCTTTCAGGAGCACATTCATGCATCTACAACATGTACCATTTAACCTGAAACAAAACAATTTTAAGCGAATTAAAATCACACTCAATTATATCCTCCAAATGGCCATAGTACCTATTCTCAGTTTCTTCCAGATTTATGCCACTTCTAGAGGAAATGTTGGTGACCTTAAACACTGCAATTATCCCACAATCCAAGGTTTTCATCTTATCATCCAACATTTTGATACGAAATTTATGGCCATTACACCACATAGCCTTGTGATGTTTCAACTGCAACATGGAAAACAAGTAAAAAATAAATTGTCAATTAATAATCCTCATATAAGGCTTACAGAATATATATTTCAATAATTAAACAAACCAAATACATTGAAAAATTGGGAAAAAAACTAGGAAAATGTGGTTAAAAAATTTTACTTGCCTCTTTATCTTTTAAACCAAAGGCTAAATCAACTTCCCTTGATGTAAGATCAGGAAATTGATCTCGATGACAATGCGTTGTTTTAATCATCTTACTCACCCCTTCCCATGATAACGTACCCAAGTATTCTTCAGTATATTCTATCCAATGCTCCATCCAATCAAGGTTGTTTGCAATGTATAAATGTAAAGCATCCCACTCTCGAGCAACTATATGATAGAATAACAATTTAATATCATTAATTAGTTACTGGTAATAAAGGAATAATTTAATAAATGTGTAATATATTAAATCTACGTCAACATCTAATAATTACATTTCACAGTCCTCATTTTACCTTTCCCCAATAGGACATCCCCTTCAAATTTGTTGATGGAGTCGAGATGCCAAATGTGAGGCACATTCATATTTTCTACTAATTTAGGTAGATATTGAATAATATACACCATGCATTGATATACCATATATCCCTCAACCATAGAACCCTCTAGACATGGTCTTTGTCTAACAAAAACCTGCAATGACTTCAAGTCCCTCTCCACCATCCACACCGACCTTATGTGTATTTTTCCACATAATTCAATTTCCTCAACTTGGTGTATGAGGGTAAAATAATGAAGGTAGGTAACACTTTCGTTAAAATCGGGTCTAGAAAATTCCTAGCAGCAATTTTTCGACCGAAAAAATGTTCCTAGGAATTTTTTCGCCCAAAAATATTTTCGGCCAAAAAATTGCATGTCAAATTGAACGGCTCCCTCGAAATTCATGTACAATGTTTTTTAGATGAATTATTTTCCTGTGGTAAGCATATTTTGGCCGAAACATTTATTTTTAACTGATTCCATTAAAAACTAGGTTTCAGGTGAAAGAATATTTCGGCCGAAAACCTGAAAATGGGATTGTTTGTAGAAAACTATAAATTATCTCCATCTTACTTGATATTTAGAGGTAGCAGACTCCTACAAATACTCAGAATTTAGTTTTAGAATTGATACCAACATTTTTTAAATTGAATCTACTTTCATTAGATACAATTTGTTTTCATTTTCATTGTTTTTTATCTAATTTTATTTAATTTTGTAAAAAAATCACTACATAATATTTTTAGCTGAGATTATGATTCGGTGAAATGAAAAATCCATATCTCTAAAATACACAGTGAACAATTATGGAAAATTCATATTCATAATCCTTAAACTGTTATCTTCAAAAGGATATTTTTAGATTTTACTTTTAAGTAAAAATTAAGATAGATACAAGGTGTAGGAAAAAATATGCTTAAAATCTGCAACGTTTTCAGCTTGGTCAACTTCAAAAAATTCTAGAAATTATAATATTCATATATTAGATTCAAAATTATAGTCATAATAAAATAGAGTCTGTGTGTATTGTTGCAATAAATTTTGTTTCTTAAAAACATAAGTTTAATAATAGATATATTGTTGTGGGAAAAAATAACGCATTATCATTCCTTCCATGTTTAATGAACATAATGTTAAACAATTGTCAAATTTACATATCAAATCTTAATAAAAACATTTTAAAAATAGTCATGGGAAAGCTAACAAAATTCTTCAAAAGTTTGTTTTTTACTGGAAAGTGAAATTCTAAATAAAAAAAATACTTTTGTATGCTGGAAGTTGAAGAACTTGTTAAAACACAATTTTTTTTGTCATAAAATAGGCAAAAGTGTTACCCATCTTCATGATTTTACCCATGAGGTAGTGTTCTTGTGCATTGAAAAATGTTGGAGGTAGATATTGTTTCATTTCACACATTAGTCGGGGTGTTTCTCTCTTCCAATACCTTATATCTTCTTTATGGATTTCTTTTGATGATAGCCACCTACAAATGTCGATGCAATAAAATAATATCAAGGCATACATAAATTTGCAGATAAAAGATAATATGTCAATTAGTTCCGCTAAATATCACATAAGAAGTACATTTTTCTTATAAAACAATGCTTAACTCATGTATTTTCCAAGTACATAAATAATTTTTTTTATGTTGTTGTCAAAGTCGTCTAGGAGAGATAAAGGTAGAACATATTGTAACAAAAAAATAAAATTATTATTTGTTTCCAAAAAATTCATACCAATAAAGAAATATATTATAACCTACTAATTACCTCAATGAATGTATGTCATTCATGTGTTTTAACCCCACCAAAATCACCTTTTTTATTTAAGATATTTTGTATGTTCGACAAAAACCCCGTCGGAAACCTAAATTTTTGAATCACCTTGTTTACAATATTTCTCTATTGCTTCGTCAATAACCAAGGAAGACTAGTATTTTGTTCACAACCATCTCCATTAGAATTAATAATAACACTTTCAATGCGTGATTAGCTTCTTGGATGTCACAACAAATCTTTCCAATTCTCTCTTTGTGAGTCCTTCCATCTAATATTTGCCATAACAATTATGTTATGTTCTTCCCTGTAACATCCCGCTCTGGCACACTGAGAAAACCTATTATTTGAGGACACTTGATTGCAAGTGATCTGGACTTTTCTGATGTTAAACCATTTATAATCAATTATGATGTGTCATGATAGATGACATGATGTTTTACTATTGTATATACAGGTTCTATTGACTCAGTTTATTTGAGTGTGCAGGGTTTTTTGATCTGGAGGATGCAGAGGCATTGACTGAACCCTTGGACTCCGGATTGAGTCAGGGAGTGTGCTACTTGAGTTGATTTATTTACCATGATAGTTGTTGATTGATGATATGTTGTTGACATGATGTGACATGATGGTTGATGATGCAGGCTGACGATAGCTTGCTGGCCAGACTCACATATGGAGTAAAGGGGCCACACATGATTTCCAGAGAGGTTGAGGGAGAGGTGTGGACAACAGCCCTACCACAACCTACTAGCACTCCCACCATGTCTCGAACTATAGGTGAATGACTACCTAGTTCGAGAGGATCCACGATGCCGTGAGGGAAGACTGCGACAGTCGCTCACGATGATTCTAAGGGGTGCGAAATAAGGTAGGGGCCTTATTCCTTAGAGCCCTTAGTCTCCCACAAGTTCACCTGGCAGAGTGTTGACTCCAGGGGTTATAGATGTCTACCAATCCATCAAGTCGGCGAGTGGCACCCTTGGAGCACGTGGTTCATCCTGAAGGGAACGTTGCGCAAAAGAAACACAAGTTGGTGAGTGGCACCCTTGGAGCACGTGGTTCATCTTGAAGGGCACGTCGCGCAACAGAAGCAAACAAGGCAAGTGGCACCCTTGGAGCACACAGTGCGTCCTGAAGGGCACGTCACATTGGTGATGATGATGAGACAACCTAGATGACCCTAAGACCATAATGCCTGATAAATTCTTACAATGCCTCCCCTAATTAATTGTCACCCAGTTCAAATCTAAACCTAAATTTAAAATATCTCTAAGATAAAATTTTGACAAGCCCTAAGAAAAGATTCTACAAAAATAAACATAAGGGCGTAAAATAAAACCCTCCTAGGTGTTAATTAAAGTCTTCTTAAAATTAAAGGGGGTAAGGTGAAGAAAGGGGATAAATTAATTAAAATACGTGGTGTTAATGGTAAAAAGGAATATAAAGTTAAAAAAAAAAACATGTGGGAGTATAAAAGTAATGAATTTAAAAATATAGAAAGGATTAATAAGCGCATATATCTTTGGGGTTTAAAAATAAAAAGAGAGAAATAAATAATAGAATTAAGGAAACTTGTAATAAAGGAAACTTAATAATGGAAAGTAGGGGACATAGGGTAAAAAGAAAAAAGGAATCAGCAATTAAGGAGTTATTAAAATGAACTAAATTCTGGAAACTTCATTTTAGGAATGTTATTAAAAGCATGAGAGGGGATCTAGGTACTCTAGGAGTAATTTTAGGAGTGATTAAAGGGGGGTGAGGGAATTGAGTCTTTTAATTATTAAAAAGAAATAAATTTTTGGAGAACCGTGGGGATGAGTGACACTTGGACGACAGAGAATTTTTAGAGGGTTGTCATAAAAAAATTAAATTAATAATGAATTAGGAAGGTAGCTGGGTCTCAAATTTCTATAAAAGAAGGGGAAAAGAAGGAAGAGGGGGATGAACGGTGAGTGTAACGTTATGATGCCAGATTGTGGCTTGACGGATTGCTTGTGAGGAGTTGGGTTTATCTCAGCTGTATTGGAGTGGTAGCTCAGCCTTGGAGGCGATCTGAGAAGCTAGTATTATCTTTGGATCTTGTGTGGCCCCTTTGCGGCTCGGAGGGCTAAGGGGGAAGCAGAGTACCCCTAGGGATTGGCTGGGAGGTACCGGTGAGGTCACTACGGTCAGCAAGCAGGAGCGGCAAGGAGTGCGGGACATCAATCGAGGCGCGAACATCAATTAGGCGGTCGAAAGGAAAAAGGTACGTGCGTTTGTGGTAGTGTAGAATGCTTGTATGTAATTCTTTGTTGTAATATTGATGCTGTAATTATGGACTGCATAAAATCATTTCCGCTATAATTCTGATTATATAAAATCAATTCTACTGTAATCTGGACTGTGCAAATTTATTGATGGTGAGGGAATGGGGGAGTTTAATAATTGTTGTTCTGAAATTTTTCTGACCGGGGGTTGTTTTGGGGCGATCACTTCGATGGGCGTTTTCACTTCTCTATGGGCATTCAATTTCTACTGGGCGTTAATCTTTCTGCCTTGGCGCTTTTACTTCTGTTGGGCATTTACTTTCAGTGGGCAATATATCTTACTATTGGCATATTCAAACGACCATTCATAATCCATTTTTCTTCCTGAGCTGAACTTTTGATAGGTTTCAAAACCATCAATCAACATGGTCTCATCGTTGAAAGAGTCTCATTGCAATCTACCCAGATCTCAGATCCTTACCAGATTAATTAAATCAGCCCTGAGTTGGTTTTCTGGCTGTTTGGCACTCATGGCTTTCAGGGGTGTTGGGCATTTCCGTTTTGGAATTGGGATATGTGATTTAGTTCTGGCCACAGGCATTGGTCTTTTTGTTTTAAAAATTTGGATTTCGTTCTGGTCTCGGGCTTTTAGCAATCGTTTGTAACCCTGGGAGCTGAGACTTCGTTTGCCTGGTGTACTGATAACACCGTCGTTTACTCCGTGGAGGTAATGCATCGATTTTCCTTCTGTGTCTTCATGTATTTTGCTCCGCGTTTGCGTTTAACTTCGCTGAGGTGCCCCTGTTCTTCTTCTGTAACCTCTGTCGTCTTTTTAATTCGGTTGTTTCCTTTGTTGAGTTATATTTGGCGGCAGGAATTGCCTTGACTGCGGTGAGATTTAATTAAACCGATTACCCCAATAGCATTAAGGAGTGGCGTCATGTTTCGACTGTCTTATTTTCGAATTTTATTATTCTGAAAAAGGGGTTCTGTTTCCGTTTTTTTTTAAATATTGACCTTTATAATTCTAATACATAAACAGTGACAGCCAACATTCCTTGAAGATAGCCGATTGCAATGAACATAACGAGGTACATTCCTGTAGCTTCGTCTGAACAGATTTAGAAGGCTTGGTCCATAGGATTTTGCTTGAACATGGAGCTCAAATT
Organism: Picea glauca; assembly: GCA_000966675.3. Classification (NCBI taxonomy): domain Eukaryota; kingdom Viridiplantae; phylum Streptophyta; class Pinopsida; order Pinales; family Pinaceae; genus Picea; species Picea glauca. Next base: position 614,774 of record JZKD02S0014472.1, read on the forward strand.
CTATTGGCACAGGTGCTACCGAGATACCTGGATTGTTTATTCCTTTTCTTCTTCGCTAGTTGAGACATCTTTGTGTAACAGGGTTATTGTGCGTCCGTGAGCTCGTGCTATTTTTTAACAATAACCATTCACCCTTGCCTCTATAAATCCACCCTGCAAGACTGTGTGGAACCCTGTACAATTCGCCTCTACCGCCGGGAGTAAAATCTCTATCCTTTCCACCTCTGCCTGCGTTAAATCTCACCATTTACTTCCCACCTCTGCAAGTCGCATGATGTATGGCCACGACCGGGATTCTCTAGATACGGTCTGGGCTAATGCCAATTGTTTCATGATTCTGGCCTGCGTGCAGCAGTTGCCATTCGACCGTATAGAGTGCACCCCCAACCGTCAGTTGTGTTGCTAATTGCACTTTTACCTGGCATAAGGATGGGCCGCTAAACTTCTTACCGCCGTTGATAGCACGTGGAAGGGTAAGGTTTTATTTCGGTCTGGAAACCCCATGGCAGCGTACGATCATAGTTTAAGATAAGAAATCTTTGTTACTAAAAACCTTTAAGTGGAAAAAGTTATGACTGGCCACATGTCAATGTAGGTTTTAGTTGTTGTAACACAATTGTAGTTTTAATCATTATCCAATAACTTATGAACTGTATGGTAAATGTAAATTACTGTGAGTTTATTTTAATACCAGGTAATGTGGTTGTCATTTATGGTTAGATGTTTTCGTTAAATGTAGGATTCTATTCTCGTTACAATATTGGTATAATATTATCGTTGTCATATTGGGGGTTAAATTTGTAATATTATCATTGTCATATTTGGGGTTAAATTTGTATTTCAATGTTAAGTACTTTAATGTTAGGGTTTAATGTTATGATTAATATTATGGATTAATATTAGGTGGCTTAATATTAAATGGTCAATATTATGGTAATATTGTGGTTAATATTTAGGTTCTAATATTTTGGTTTCTAGACTGATGTTTAATATTATGGTTCAGTTAGAAATGTCGATTTAGGGTAATGATATTTTGATTCCATTGTTGATGGTAACCATTTAAGTGAATGTTATTATCATTTTAATTGTTATGTTATGGTATTCTAGAAAGCAAAGATTATGGCGATGTTATGGTAAATTAATTAATGCACTTTATTACGACTAGGATGGTATCTCGTCGTTTAGTGGAAATCAAATGGATGTAATGTCTAATGTTAAAGCTTGTGGACTTGCAATAGGTAAAGGAAGAATGTTATGGCATACATATGTCATTGAATAATTGTTATAAATTTTGTAATTGTAATATATGGTGTTGAAATATGAAATTGTATTGTTCTTACCATATAAACAATTTGCAAGGTTAGAGTTTGAAATGTAGGACCTTTATCTTTATTTTCAATGTTATTGCAATTAGAAAGGAAATGATATGGTTATCTTATCGTAATGTTAGAGCAATCTCTTGATATTGATAAGACATACATGGTGGAATGTCCTGGATTTACATATGATAAAACAGTCGGAGTTAGTAAATGAGGGTTGTTGATGCATTTGATCAATGTTGAACTTGGGTTTCGCTAGTGGAGTCCTTTGTCACGCGCTTTCCATAAGGGATGTATTTGTTCTTCCTATTTATGTCGTACTTGATTGTATTCAGTTAGTGGCGTGGTCGGCTTAGGTCGGGAAGGGTATAGACACCTCCATATAACCTTAGTATATATGTCTTTGTGTGTGATTTCTCTGTGTAAAGAATCCAGTGTCGTATCAAGAGTCTCGGGCCCTTTAAAGGCAGGGTTTCCACTCTTGCGACACACCTGACAAAGATTACTAGTTTTTTCCTGAGCAGTTGACCAGGATCCTGTCTAATCTTCTTTCGAGAAGACATAAGACTAAAAGCCCTGCTTTTCTGTGCAGAAATAGTAAACTCTACTGATGGATTCTTCCATCTGTGACTGTATTGTACTTACCACCTGGTGTCATTTTTTGCTTACAACTGCTAGTTGTATGCCTTAGGTCTAGGGGCAATCATTGCTCGTTGTCACTGTGATATGTCGAGGTCGTCTTGTTGTGTTCGTCTTGCTTGCGTCTTGTTCTAGGTTGAGCTACTAGTTTCTGCCTGAGCAGTCGACCAGGAGCCTGTCTAATCTTCTTTCGAGAAGACATAAGACTAAATGCCTTGCTTTCCTGTGCAGAAATAGTAACCCTAACACCATAGATTCTTCCCTCTATGTTCTTACTGTGCACCCCCAATATGTATTAATGTTGTGTTGTGCGCCTTATACCTATGGTCGTATAGTGTTGCAGTTACTCGTTGTGTGCCTTCAGTCTTCTTGTGTTGAACTTCATGGTTGCGTCTTGTTGGTTGTCGAGTGGCGACATAGAGTCAAGTGTGGTTGTTACTTCTACACATGCACACACAACTTAAATAAAAAAAATAAAAAAAATTGCACCTGTTCTCAGAGTTGTTGTCGTAATGAGGAGGTCATTACATTCCCGATATGCATTGTATCAAACAAATGAACTATTTGTATGTGCTTGTAGTATGGAAATCTACTGAATTGCATCGGGTAACTTTTCATTCCTCATGGAAGCCCATTCGTTCCTTAACGACATTCATGAAACATCAACGAATTGAAATTAACACTAATTAATGGGACAAAATGAAATTAATACTAATGAAATTAACCAAAGATTTATATAATAGGTCATACATAAATAGTTTGTGTGCATTGATGATTTCTAATATATTACAACTTCCATAGGCGAGGTGTCATTCTTCGTGGGTTTTTTTTTTCGTTTTCTTCTTTACCATTGAATTTTTCTTTGTCTATAGTTCGATAACTATGGCTCTTAGGTAGAAAGTGCCTATACTCATCAAACACTTCCTTTGATAAACTCCTTGAATGATGAGATTTTATCCTCGGACCACCAACTGGGCTTGCAAATTTAGCCTTTGTTTGAGGACCTACAAGATATATGAATAAATGTGGAGTCAAATTAGAGTTACAATTTAAAATAATGCATGATTTTTTCAATGAATATATATAATATTAAATTACAAAATAAAGTAAAATATACCACAAAAAATGTGTTAACCCGGGAGCATCATGAATTGTCCATGATAGTACTCCATGGAATTGAAATTGTTTTTTCCCTATTGGTCTAGAGATGTCATACATAATGATGTCGGCCCATAACTTCAACATTTCATCAATGAGAGGCTCAATATATATGTTTATATCTTTAACCTGGTACCTACCTAATTGGTTCAACATACTGCATGATTAATTATACTTATCTAGATGTTGTGATATATAAAATAAATAATTACCATGCATGAAACAAAGAAATGAAATATTTTGTCATACTTTAAAGAAAATAAAACATAATTAAATACCTGGAACAATCATTTCCAACATTGAGTTCTCTCTCTTGATCGACATCCAAGGAGGAAGGTTCTTGTTTATAACAAAAACATCCCACACTGAGTAAGTAGAATGAAGCTCTCCAAATGGATTGACACCATTAGCTGCCAACGAAAGTGTAACATTACAACATTCTTCTTTAAAAATTGGCCACTTTTCTTCGATGTAGTTCAATGCATAACCATCTGTAGGAATTCAAAGAACATCTTCTCAACTTCTATTCTTTTCATGGAAATCCATTAACTGTGCTATAATTTCGCACCTGAACAACCGCTAGAAACGTGGAATTATCGAAATATAACAAAGAACTTTGCGAGGAAACTTCCTTGATTCCTTATCTGTTCGATATCTAATTATTTCACATTGTGGGAATTCATTTTCTAATTCATACTGTCCATAATATATGATATGATCATTAGGACATGCATCAATAGCCTGATAGTCCATTCCAATTTCTTTTATAATCACGGATATTTCTCGATATGTGCATGGAAAAATATTTGACATCGGTAATAGAACATCACCTAACAATCTAAAAAATTCTAAACAATAATTCAATGTAAACAATATCAATCATCAATATATCATCGAATATACTAATTTACAAATTAGAAAACAATAGCAATATCGGAAAAAATTGAACCTTTTAAGTATTTGTGAACCTGCAGGCATAAATAATTAACAAATTAAATACCTTAGTATCTGTGTGAGACATGTGTTTGATAAACCATTCAAAACCTTCAGTTTCACCAAGAACAATATATAATATAAAATATTTGTTGTTGAGCCTTCATAAAGAGGTTGGCATGACTTCTCGAGTAGAGGATCAACATCATGACTATCATCCTAGTTTTCCTCATCCATTGGAGCAAATGTGTCTTGGATCAATCTATGTATCTCATCTTCCTGATTTGAATCACTAACATTATCCCATCCATATCATCATTAATAACTTAATCAACAAATTCATTATTCTGATCTCGAAGTTCATCTCCCTGTAAAGTAGTATTTCTGCTAATACTTGGAAAATAACTCTTTGGAGGTCAACATTTTGGGGGCATCGTCTATATGTTTAAAAACAATGTAGAAAAGTTAGTGTGTATAGAAAATATAAAAATATTGATAAGAAATATTAGTAAAATTCATGACATACTAATTATTACAGAGAATACATTAAATATTGAATCCTCTTACCAAGGGACGATATTCATAACCCCCTTCAGCATGCCCCTTCTTCCTACAATGTCTTTGGGTTGTTGTTAATAAAAGTCTTATTTTTTGCAAGCCTCTACAATCATAGCAAGGGAAATAACATTTTCCATTGCCCCTCGCCTCTAATGCCGCTCTTAACCGAGCAAGCTTCCTGTCATTTTCATTCATTGTGACAAATCCTTGTCTTGACAAGTAATTGTCTTACCTACACCATACCAAACATTACATTGTCAATTTTTTGTATTTTATCTACTCCTTTCGATTATGATATGTTTATTTACAGTGACCTACAATCCTCACAATTATTTCTTCTAAGACATTTGACATGCTTTTTTTTTATTATCGATTAACTATTAAGATAGATATGCTTCAATTTGTACTATAGAGTATTGTCTACTGAATAACCATGGAAAATAATTACACACCATTTAACGAAACTGGTCAAAATTTCTCAAAATTGAATCATTCGACACCATACACTAGCCTCTAAGTTGTTTTGTAGACAAAATGTCAATCTTTGAAATTCACCACTAAAAAAAGAATGCCAACCACTTTTCATCCATAATTGCATTGGGTTGATTTAAATTATGATGTGTTGATTTGCATCTACAAACAATGGTCACAATTTTATGCTACTTACAGTGGTCACAATTTTATTTTCTAAGACACTTTGGCAGGTTCTCATTTTTTATTGTCTGAATAGTAGATTTCATCATGTTATCGCAGATTTTTCCATGAATTTTTTATATTTTAGATATTGATCCTTATTAATAGTGTATAAAAAATTTACATCAACTAAAAACTAATGTTAATCACTACATATAGAATTGGGTGTGATTATAAAAATTTTAGAGAAACGACATCACATATCAGAAAAGGGTATGTGGATGTTATTGAGAAAGTTGAAACAAATATACTTTATTTATCTTGGAAGACTATGGTATATAATCATAAGTTCATTTGTTAAAGGTGTTTAGTCATAATACAAGAAAGTTAAAGGTGGATAACCATCAGCTAAGATCGTTGAAGGTGGTTAGTTAAAAGTGATTGTTATGTGCCTAATCACGACATAGATAACATCTTTATAATAAGGTCATATGTGTACAAATGTTTTCTTTATATAATAACGACATATATAACTAAGATAATTTTAGGGTTAGTGTTTATGTATATTATTATTCCTTGCTAAAGTGGGGAATATAACAATCGATTGCAAATCAAAATCATTTTGAATTCTGTAAATTTACAAAAAATTTAATAATGTTTTATAATTTTTTGTTTTTCATGCTTAAATAATGGAAATTCTCGTACTTTGTTTTGCATGCTTAAATAATGGATGATATCTTGTACATTAATAATTATATGTAATATCAACAGGTTATCTTGTCACTAATTCCAACCTACCCATTATTTATTACAATATGTTGAGGATAGAAAAGAATTTATGTAGAAGAGGGAAATGCTATTAATATTTATCTGGGTGAGGTGAAGCTTTCAGAATAGTCTCTTCTCAAATATTTGGTAAGATTATGCCACTTTCATTGAAATTAGAGGCTTCCTCGAATTTTTCTTTTTACAAGTTGAAATTGCAGTTTTCTTCTTTGTTTTACTATTTTATCTTCCACACTCATGCATTATATCTCTTTGTTTGTAGAAAATAATACGAGTTATATTTGAAATTTGTGAATATTATGGGAATATCTCGAAAGTATTATGGAATCCACATACCCTTTTCCATAGAATATACAAACTAGATCCAAAAACAAAAGACATGAAATATTGCACTACACATATTATAATATATTATCAAGGAAAAAACAAGCAACACGAAATTTGGGCATTTGAACAAAAATTTACAAGTTAAATGAGTACAAAAAAAAAAATAACATACTAACCTTTTAAGTTCAAAATCCAAGCTATGTAGATCGAGAATTAGAATTTTTCAACCAATGGGTGACGGAAAAAATAAACAGCTCAAAACAAATCCAAGAACAGTGTCACAACTATAGCAATTGTGTCGCAACGTCTCTTAAAGTCACGTATATATAGATCAAATAGTCAACTAGCCGTTAACACTGACCAATGAGATAAGGAAAAATTTTGTCCCTATTGCAACGAAAGTTCATCCCTATTGCGACGAAAATCCTGACTAGATCAAAATAAGATTCTCGTGGATATTGTGACAAACTTTTGTGGCAATAACGATGAAAATCATGCCCTTTTAAAAAAAAAAAGATGAAACTAGTGGAAGTGTGGAAAATTTTCATGGAATAATCCACCCATATGTAGTAGTGAATAAACTCTTTAAAAGATGCTATTACAATCCTGGAGAAAACGACAGGGGCGTTCTTCAAGAAAAATGGCATCATATTGTATGAGAAAGATCCCCATTTTGTTATGAATCTGGTCTTGTTTTTGTCTTCTTCGGTAATCCTTACTTGGTGGTACCCTGAAAATCCATCTATGAATGAGTATGCTTCATTCTCCGCAACCTGTTATAGCACCTCATCAGTAAAAGGTGTTGAGAAAGGGTCATGCACATAGGCAGAATTAAGGATTCTATAGTCTACACAGACCCTGATATCCTTTGTGTCTTTATTCCTTTGAATGACTATTGGGCTGACCCATTCTACTTCTTACACTACAAAAATAAGTCGAGCTTCCAACATCTTGTTTATCTCCTTATTAACCTTCTCTTTTACTCTAGGGTTAAGACAGTATGGTATATGACTCACAATATTTAATCCTGTTTTTAATTAAATTTTCATTTCTCCCATAACTCCTTTGATTCCCTTTAACTCTTAGAGAAAAATGCAGGGGCATTCTTCAAGCAAAATGGCATCACATTGTATGAGAAATATCCCCATTATGTTATGAATGTGCTTTTTTTTTTGTCCTCTTCGGTAATCCTTACTTGGTGGTACCCTGAAAATACATCTGTGAATGAGTACGCTTCCTTCCCCACAACCTGTTATAGATCCTCATCAGTAAAAGGTTTTGGGAAAGGGTCATGCATACAGGAAAAATTAAGGCTTCTATAGTCTACATAGAACCTGATATCCTTTTTCGCTTTCTTTCTTTGAATGACTATTGGGCTGACCCATTTTGCTTCTTCCACTACAAAAATAAGTCCAACTTCCAACATTTTGTCTATCTCCTTCTTAACCTTCTCTTTTAATCTAGGGTTAAGATGGTATGGTATATGCCTCAAAATATTTAATCCTGGTTTTAATTCAATTTTCATTTCTCCCATAACTCCTTTGATTCCCTTCAACTCTGAAAAGGTCTTTGGGAAAAAATCCTCATATTCCAGCAACAAGCTTTATATTTATTGAATAGTTTGATCATCCCAATAATCTCCCACCATAACTATCTTAAGTTGCTCTGGGGTCCCTATATTGACTTTCCACAACTTTAAGGGTTGATTAAAGAAAAAATCAGTCTGACTGGGTATGGTTTTTTGGATTTCTTTGTTCCCTTATGCCTCCATTCACACGTCATTGTTTCCCATGTCTAGTCCTAGTACACAGGACTTATTAAAATTTGTATAAGATATTTGGAGAATGATAATTTTGAAGGTGTTGGGCCTATTCCTACACACCATGTCTAAATCACCTCTCATTAACAGTCTTTATATTGATCTCTTTTAGTTTTGGGTTGTTAGTAATTTCAATCGCACACACCTTTTAATCCAGTCAAAGTTCAATTAATGTCTCTTGTTACTATAGGGTTATAAAGCTTCATGATCCCAATGCCCATATTCCTCCAACCTTATGATCTAATAATGGTTGGGTGACAACTGTCATGAAGAGTGATGACTAAGAATAAGGGAAACTTTCAATTCAAGGCTAGAAATGATCAGGCCCACATCAAGTGAAGGAAGAAAATCAAGAAAGTACATGTTTTGTCCCATTCCATGTCAACAACAACACATCCATTCATTGGGAACAAATCGATGACTCCACTAAATTAGGGTTTATGATTTACATGAAGAATTGTTGATGGAAGAAAGTGGGCATGTGAGTCAAATTTGAGTCAAGAAACTCTCCCATATCATTAAGGCATGGAAATAGTCTATCCATGTCAAATTGCAATGTAGTCAGAAACAGTTTGAAAAAATTTCAACGTTTTCCCCATTTAAAGGTCATTATTGCCCGTGTCTAGTCCTAGTACCATTTCCTTGTAAAATTTGTTTAAGATAATTGGAGAATAATAATGATGAATTGATGATGGAAATACATACATCATTGGTATGATTAGGCATAGTCACGTAGATATCCTCTTGGTTCCGAGAATAGGTCATTCTCTACTAAACAGGGGCAACCACATGAAGGTGGAAGCTCTAATTATTCCCCCTCACATCACTCTCAATTTCCCCATATTACCTAATTTGAAATTCTAAAGAACATGTATCATATACTATATTATACAAAATAAAAACATATAAAGATCATATAAAATATATAAACACATACCTCTTCTTTTCAACAATTAAATATCAATCATCTTCTTCTTCATCCAGCTCAACATCTGTATCAGGATCTGGTTCAGAATCGATATTGGTGAAAGTCTCATTCCTATCAACATCATCATCAACGTCATTTTCTCTACTACATTTATTGATTTCGTCATCTCCTACATTAGTGTAACGAACCTCCCATTCGTCATGACTACAAACCTCATATAACAAGTGGATTTTTTTATTTTTTTATTTTTTGTGTGTTTTAAACAAGTGTGTGCACGCGTACAAGGGAAAAAAACATATACCTCTCTACTTGCCACCCGATGACTAACAAGACGTAACCAAGATGATCACAACAAGAAGACATAAGGCGCACAACAAGTAACTGCAAGCATTAAATGACCATAGACATAAGGCGCATAACAAGTAACTGCAAGCATTAAACGACATACTGTGTTATGTACAGTACGAACACAGATGGAAGAATCCATAGTAGTATATTTTACTATTCTTGCACAGGAAAGTAGGGCGTTTAATCTTAGTTCTTTTCTCTAGAGAGAGAGAATGTCAGATAGGCTCTTGGCCGACTGCTCAGGAAGAAACTAGTAATCTCTGTCAGGAGGTCACAGTGGTGGGAACTCTGCCTTTAAAGAGCCCGTGAATACTGTTACAACCTTAGAGGTTTGTCGCAAGAGTGGAAACCCTGCCTTTAAAGGGCTCGAGACTCTTTATACGACATTGAATTCTTTACACAGAAAAATAATCACACACACAGACTTATATACAGAGCGACTAGCTTTATCAGATTGAAGAGTCTGATATCATACAACTGAGAGTTTGCAACTGGAGTGTCTAAACTATAATAACTAAACCATAAAGGATACCATCCTTAACATTACCCTAATGACAAAATATATATTTAAAAGATTACACTACACTAACATTATCATGAACAATGACAGTATTGGAAGTTAGCATCCTATAAATAATGGTATTAACATAAACCACTAACATTCCATTTACATTACCATTACATTACCTGAATGTTTATTACATTCCATTAACATATCATCACATTACATTACATTCAATAGAACATATAAAGAATCCAAATTCTATGGAAAGGGAAACAAAACTATTCCTTTTTATAACACTAAAACCAAAATGCATTATATAACCCCCAACGTTTGACTACCCTAAATGAAAAAGGGAATCATCATAATTAATTATTTACCTGCAAGGGTTTTCTTGGAAATAACATTATTGGAAAGTAGTTGCCGCTTCCAGGCTCTCAAGGTACCAGGTTTAGGCTATTAGGTTACCATTTTACAATTTAAAAAAATTAACGCGGATAAAGAATTAATAACTGTAATAAGGATAAGGAAATGACTTGCAGGTTAATTCACTGTTATCTAGTGGCTTTGCAGAAATGATAAGAATGACAATATGTAAGGACAACCAATAAATAATAATTGTGTTAGAGGAACAAAACGAAAATGGCTCTAACGAAGTGAGTTAAGGTTCTTTATTAAAATCAATAACCGTTACTTAAGGCTAAACTTAAGGTTTCAAGAGAACTACCAGTTATTGTCATGAGTGATAACCAGGTGTTAAAATTTAAACAATATCAGTGTTGACACCATTCACTGCTAGGTAAGGGTGATAAAAGGTAATTCATTCAATGGCAAGGAATATCACTCAATCGCCCCAAGGATTTAACCATAAACGATTACAGGGTTGTCCAACATCGAGACAAAATCTTCGCTATCAGTAATGTGAGGAAGGGGAAGGCATGGTGACAGGCCATGGATTTAAGGAATTCTGAGTCCCCAAAGGGAAACCTCGCCACGCGTCGATAGGAACAGACAACCAAATCAAGGTGTAATTGCAAGAAAGAGAGAGACCACCAAAAATAAAATGCACAGAGGTAATAACGCATACTAAAACAATGGAGGCACGGCCAATTAATGGAATTAGTTGTCATTAGATAGCTTTAAAAATCTACAACAAAATTTATCGTAAAGGGCTCTGGACAAGGAGAGGAGAGGATCAACATGTGGTTTGATCCCACGATAGTCTTCCATAGCTACTCACCCTTTGGAATTACGACCAGATCTTGTATAGTGCACGATGAAACCAACATCTAAATATCCAATAAATTAGTCGTATTCTATCTGTCATTTTGTTACTTCTCAGCTCAAAAATGCGTAGCCTTTGGGATGGGGATCAGTGGGAAACCAAAGGAGGAAGATAAAAAATAGAATGGACTGTAGCGCCATTTACTGCCACCTATGAGGGCTTGGGATTAGAGGCATGCGCTGCAGAATCTACAACCTAGCCCCACCGTGTTCAAGTCCCACAGCTGACGGCTGGTGGAATCGGCAAGTTAGCTGGTGGAAATCAGCCAGAGTGCATAAGACATGAAAAGGGTTACTAACCAATCAACCCAAGAATTAAATTCACCAATCTCAAGGAATTTCAACCAGAAACGAATTTGCCAAAACTAAAATACAGTAACAAATGCCAAACCCATCTTCCAGTGACATTCTCAGTACCCCTTTACAACGAAATGGCTAGACGGGAGTTTCTTCAGAAATCAGACTACAAGGTTGAATGTCGGATGAACTATACAACGCAAACGCCAGTAATAAAAAGGGGACAGAACAAAATCAATTGTTTTCTCTTTTTATATATATCTATTAAAAACATACTGGAAAAGCTCCATTTACGGAGGTAATTAACATCAGTAACATATTTCATTGTCTGAGTTTTTTTTCAATAGCTATTAGTTGATTTTATCCCCAAGAAACCCATAGAATCTAAATCTGTACATGAATGAATCAGTAGTACTGTGTCGCATGAGAATTTAAAGTAAATACCATAGTTACAACAGTCATAAATGTGATAAAAATAAATAAAATAGCCAAACAATCTAATCACCCCGATATACCAATCCCAACAAGCTGTAATGCATTCTAATCTACTAAAATACAAATCATACCGTTTCCTTATCGCCTACCCCAAAGGACGTCCGCGCGCTCTGTGTCGCTCCTGCTCGCCGACCGTCGAGACCTCACCGGTACCTCCCAGCCAATCGCTAGGGGTACTCTGCTTCCCCCTTAGACCCCCTAGACGCAAAGGGGCCACACACTAACCCGATTGTAGGTCTAGATTCCCATCTCGCCTCGCAAGGTCAAGCTACTACTCCTATCCGAGCTGGAAAATCCCAACTCTCCACAAGTAATCAGTCAAGTCACAAATCTAGCAGTGTAACGTTACGCTAACAGTCGATCCCCTTCTTCCTCATCTTCCCTTTCTTTTATAGAGTTTTTCCAACCTCCAACTTTCCCTAAATCACATTTTAATAAAGTTTTAATAAAAATATTCTAAATATTCTCCTTCGCACAAGTGTCGTCCATCCCCCTCATTCCTCCAATAATTATTTTCTTTAAATTATTAAATTACTCATTTCCCTCACCCACCTAGATTTTCTCCTAAATTTCCTCCTAGGTGTTCCTAGATCCCCTTACATGTTTTAAATAATTTCCCTAAAAATGAAGTTGCTAAATTAACTCAAATTAGAAGGTTCTTAACTGCAGATTCCTTACTATGTTGACCTCGTTTTTTACCATAAGTTACCAACTTTCCTTAATTATGTTTCCTCCATTACTTAGTTTCCTAATTCTTATTATTTCCTTCTTTCCCCTTTTTATTAGAGCCAAAATGGCAGTTGCGTTATTTACTCTTTTCCCTTTATTATTAATTTAAAATCTTTTTATACTTCCACAAGTTAAATAATTTATTTCCTCTTTACAATTTAACACCACAGATTTTAATTAAATTATTACTCTCTTCATTTTACCGTCTAAATTTAAGATGACTAAAATTGTTACTTAAGTGGGTTTTAGTTTGTATCTTTTTTTTTTTTTTGGGTCTTTTTCTTAAGGCTTAACAAAATTTTACCCTAGAGAAGTTTTAGACTTAGGTTTAGATTCTGAACTGGGAAACAATTATTTAGGGAAGTCATTTTAAGAATTTATTAAGGTGTTAAATGTCTTAGGTCCATCTAGGTTTGTTCCTTCCTCAATATCAATGCGACGTGCCCTTCAGGACGCACCACGTGCTCCAAGGGTGCCACTCGCCTCGATTGTTTCTTTTGCGTGATGTGCCCTTCAGGATGCACCACATGCTCCAAGGGTGCCACTCACTAACTTGTGTTTCTTTCACGCGATGTGCCCTTCAGGATGCACCATGTGCTCCAAGGGTGCCACTCGCCAACTTGATGGATTGGTAGACATATATAACCCTTGGAGTCAACACTCCGCCAGGTGAAATTTTAAGAGACTAAGGGCTCTAAGGAATAAGGTCCCCACCTTATTTCTCACCCCTTAGAATCATCGTGAGTGACTGTCTCAGTCTTCCCTCACAACATCGTGGATCCTCTTGAACTAGGTAATCGTTAACCTACAGTTTGAGCCACGACGAGAGTGCTAGTAGGGTGTGGCAGGGCTGTTGTCCAATCCTCTCCCTCAACCTCTCTAGCAATAATGTGTGACCCCTTTACTCCATATGTGAGTCTGGTCAAGAAGATATCATTAGTCTGCATCATCAACAATTGTGTCAGAACATGTCCACATCATATCATCAAATCAATGAAATATCACAATAAATAAATCAACCCAAATAGCACACTCCCTGACTCAATATGGAGTCCAAGGGTTTCCATTGATGCCTCTGCATCCTCAAGGTCCAAAACCCTACACACTTAATAAAACTGAGTAAATAGCACCTGTCTATGTCAAAGAAGTAGAACATCATGTCAGCTATCATAACACATCATAATCAAGGATAAATGTTTTAATATCATAAAAGTTGGGATCACTTGTGAACAAGTGTCCTCAAAGAATAAGTTTTCTTAGTGCGACAGAGCGGGATGTTACAATTAGGGTGATCAACTTCTTCAACTTCTTCATCTGACACATTGACTACATGAGCCACCTACTCCTGATCTACATAATCAAGATCTTCTTCCTCATTATTATCTTCATCCTCGACTACATGATTGTACTTTACTGGTCTTCCTGTTGGATAAAATCTAACAATGTATGACCAACCTTCTTTACCAGGTACCTTTGAGTAAAATACTTGCTCACATTGACTTGGAAGAACATAAGGCTCTGTACCTGGTTCAAATTCCTTGTATTAACCATGGCAAATCCATTATCATGCTCAATAACAATTCTTTTAGGATCATGTTCATGCATCTGTATCCTGTACCATTTAACCTCAAACAAAACAATTTTAATGGAATTAAAATCACACTCAATTATATCCTCCAAATGGCCATAGTACCTATTCTCAGTTTCTTCCGGATTTATATCACTTCTAGGAAATGTTGGTGACCTTAAACACTGCAATTATCCCACAATCCGAGGTTTTCATCTTATCATCCAACATTTTGATACAAAATTTACGACCATTACACCACATAGCCTTTTGATGTTTCAACTGCAACATAGGCAACAAGTAAAAGATAAATTTCCAATTAATAATCCTCATATAGGGATTACTAAATATATATTTCAATAATTAAACAAACCAAATACATTGAAAACTTGGGAAAAAACAAGGAAAATGTGGGTAAAAAATTTTACTTGCCTCTTTATCTTTTAAACCAAAGGCTAAATCAACTTCCCTTGATATAAGATCAGGAAATTGATCTCGATGATGATGCATTGTTTTAATCATCTTACTCACCCCTTCCCATGATAACCTACCCAAGTATTCTTCAGTATATTCTATCCAATGCTCCATCCAATCAAGGTTGTTTGCAATGTATAAATGTAAATCATCCCACTCTTGATCAAATATATGATAGCATAATAATTTAATATCATTAATTAGTTATTGCTAATAAAGGAATAATTTAGTCCCCGAGGTGTAGGACAGTCGGTGACAGAGTGTGTTGTTAAGCCACTCCGTGATGTTAAAGTCACCGATTCGAAACCTGCGGGGACAAAAAAATCCAACCATGTTAAGGGTTGGTGTGGCTCAGGCCGGGTGCGATCCCCGGGTGATTTTGACGGCTTGGATGCCCCTGAGTCGCGGTTTCTCAAGCCACAGGTTAATCGCAGGTCCTGCACAAATTAACAAACAAACAAAAATAAAGGAATAATTTAATAAATGTGTAATATATTAAATCTACATCAACATATAATAATTAGCTTTCACAATCCTCATCATACATTTCCCCAATAGGACCTCCCCTTCAAATTTATTGATGGAGTCGAGATCCCAAATGCGAGGCACATTCATATTTTCTGCTAATTTAGGTAAATATTGACTAATATACATTATGCATTGATATACCATATATCCCTCAACCATAGAACCCTCTGGACGTGCTATTTGTCCAACAAAAGCCTTCAGTGACTTCAAGTGCTTGTCCACCATCCACATCGACCTTGTGTGTACTAGTCCAGATAATTCAATCTCCTCAACTTGGTGTATGAGGTAGTGTTCTTTTACATTGAAACATGATGTAGGTAGATACTTTTTCATTTGACACATTAGTCGGGGAATTTCTCTCTTACAATACCTTATATCTTCTTTATGGATTTCTTTTGATGATATCCACCTACAAATGTCAATGCAATAAAATAATATCAAGGCATACATAAATTTGCAGATAAAAGATAATATGTCAATAAGTTCCGCTAAAAATCACATAAAAAGTACATTTTCCTTATAAAACAATACTTACCTAATGTATTTTCCAAGTACATAAACAATTTTTTTTATGTTGTTGTTAAAGTCGCCTTGGAGAGATAAAGGTAGAACATATTGTAACGAAAAACAAATAATTATTATTTGTTTCCAAAAAATGCATACCAATAAGGAAATATATTATAACCTACTAATTACCTTAATGAATGTATGCTAGTCATGTTTTTTAACCCTACCAAAAGAACCTTTTTTAGTTAATATATTTTGTATGTTCGACGAAAACCCCATCGAAAACATAATTTTTCGAATGACCTCTTTTACAGTGTTTCTCTGTTGCTCCTTCAATAACCAAGGAAGACTAGTATTTTGTTCATGACCATCTCCATTATAATTAATAATAACACTTTGCAATGCATGATTAGCTTCCTGTATGTCACAACAAATCTTTCCAATTCTCTCTTTGTTAGTCCTTCCATCTAATATTCTCCATAACAATTATGTTATGTTCTTCCCGATATGCATTGTATCAAACAAATGAACTATTTGTAGGTTCTAGTAGTATGGAAATCTACTGAATTGCATCGAGTAATGTTTCATTCCTTGTGGAATCCCATTCATGCCTTAACAACATTCATGAAACAATAACAAATTGAAATTAACACTAATTAATGGGAAAAAATGAAATTAATACTAATGAAATTAACCAAATATTTATTTAATATGCCATACATAAATAATTTGTGTACCTTGATGATTTATAATATATTCCAACTTCCATAGGTGAGGTGTCATTCTTCATGGTTTTTTTCCGTTTTCTTCTTTACCATTGAATTTTTCTTTGTTTGTAGTTCGATAACTATGGTTCTTAGGTAAAAAGTTCCTATACTCATCAAACACTTCCTTTTCTAAACTCCTTGAATGACAAGATTTTATCCTCGAACCACAAAGTGGGCATGAAAATTTACCCTTTGTTTGAAGACGTACAAGATATATGAATAAATGTAGCATCAAATTAGAGTCACAATTTAAAATAATGCATGATTTTTTCAATAAATATATATAATATTAAATTACAAAATAAAGTAACAATATACCACAAAATTGTGTTAACCCAGGAGCATCATGAATTGTCCATGATAGTATTCCATGGAATTGAAATCAGTTTTTCCCTATTGGTCTAGAGATGTCATACATAGTGACGCCAACCCATAACTTCAACAACTCATCGATGAGAGGCTCAATATATGCGTTCATATCTTTAACCTGGTACCTACCTAACTGGTTCAACATACTGCATGATTAATTATAACTATCTAGATGTCGTGATATATAAAAGAAATAATTACCATGCATGAAACAAAGAAATGAAATACATTTTTATACTTTAAAGAAAATAAAAGACAATTAAATACCTGGAACAATCATTGCCAACATTGTGTGCTCTCTCTTGATCGACATCCAAGTAGGAAGGTTATTGTTTATAACAAAAGAAGGACGCACTGTGTATGTAGATCGAAGCTCTCCAAATGGATTGACACCATCAGCTGCCAACACAAGTCTAACATTATGAGGTTCTTCTTTAAAAAATGGCCACTTTTCTTCGATGTAGTTCAATGCAGAACCATCTGCAGGAATTCGAAGAACATTGTCTCGACTTCTATTCTTTGCATGTAAATCCATAAACTGTTCTATACTTTGGCACCTGAACAACCGCTAGAAACGTGGAATTATCGTAATATAACGAAGAACTTTGTGAGGTACTTTCTTTGACGCTTTATCGGTTCTATATCTACTTTTTTGACATTGTGGGCATTCATTTTCTAATGCATATTGTCCATAATATATGATATGGTCATTAGGACATGCATCAATATCCTGATAGTCCATTCCAATTTCTTTCATAATCATGGATATTTCTCGATATGTGCGTGGAAAAATATTTGACGTCGGTAATAGAACATCACCTAACAATCTACAAAATTATAAACAATAAATCAATGTAAACAATATCAATTATCAATATATCATCCAATATACTAATTTACAAATTAGAAAACAATAGCAATATGGGAAAATATTAACCTTTTAAGTATTTGTGAACATGTAGGCATAAATAATTAATCAATTAAATACCTTAGTATCTTTGTGATACATGTGTTTGATAAACCATTCAAAACATTTCGTTTCACCAACAACAATATAGAAGATAAAAGATTTGTTGTTGAGCCTTCTTAAAGAGGTTGACATGACTTCTCGAGTAGAGGATCAACATCATAACTATCATCCTGGCTTTCCTCATCCATTGGAGAAAATGTGTCTTGGATCAATCTATGTATCTCAACTTACTGATTTGAATCACTAATGTTATATCCATCCATATCATCATTAATAACTTGATCAACAACTTCAATATTCTAATCTAAAAGTTCATCTCCCTATACAGTAGTATTTCTTCTAGTACTTGGCAAATAACTCTCCGGAGGTCGACATTTTGGGGGCATCGTATATATATTTAAAAACAACATAGAAAATTTAGTGTGTATAGAAAATATACAATCCCAATAAGAAATATTACTAAAATTCATGACATACTGATTATTAGAGAGAATACATTAAATATTGAATCCTCTTACCGAGGGATGATATTCATAACCCCCTTTGGTATGCCCCTTCTCCCTACAATGTATTTGGGATGTTGTTATTAAAATTCTTTGTTTTTCCAAGCCTTTGCAATCATAGCAAGGGAAATACCATTTTCCATTGCCCCTTGCCTCTAATGTCGCTCTTAGCCGAGCAAGCTTCCTGTCATTTTCGTTCATTGTGACAAGTCCTTGTCGCGACAATTAATTTTCTTACCTACACCATACCAAATGTTAAGTTGTTAATTTTTTATATTTTAGCTACTCCTTTCGATTATGATATGTTTATTTGCAGTGACCTACAATCATCACAATTATCTCTTCTAAGACATTTTGACATTTGTTTTTATTATTATTATCGATTAACTATTAAGATAGATATGCTTCAATTTGTACTATAGAGTATTGTGTATTGAATAACCATAGAAAATAATTACATACCATTTAACAAAAGTGTTCAAAATTTCTCAAACTTGAATCACTCGACACCATACACTAACCTCTAAGTTTTTTTGTAGACAAAATGTCAATCTTTGAAATTCACCACTAAAAAAAGAATGCCAACCACTTGTCATACACAATTGGGTTGGGTTGGTTTAAATTATGACGCATTGATTTATATCTACATACAATGGTCACAATTTTATGCTACTTACAGTGGTCACAATTTTATTTTCTAACACACCTTGGCATGTTCTTATTTTTCATTGTCTGACTAGTTGATTTTATCATGTTATCGTAGATTTCACCATGAATTGTTTATATTTTAGATACTGATCTTTATTAATAGTGTATAAACAAGTTACATCAACTACAAACTAATGTTAATCACTACATCTAGAATTGTGTCTGATTATAAAAAATTTAGAGAAACAACATCACATATCAGAAAAGGGTATGTGGATTTTATTGAGAAAGTTGAAACAAATACACTTTATTTATATTGGAAGACTATGGTATATAATCATAAGTTCATTTGTTAAAGGTGCTTAGACATAATCCAATAAAGTTAAATGTGGCTAACCATAATCTAAGATGGTTGAAGATGGTTAGTTAAAAGTGATTGTTATGTGCCTAATCACGACATATATAACATATTTATAATAAGGTCATATGTGTACAGATGTTTTCCTTATATAATAACGACATATATACCTAACATAAGTTTAGGGTTAGTGTTTATGTATCTTATTGGTCCCTGCTAAAGCAGGTAATATAGCAATTGATTGCAAGTCGAAATCATTTTGACTTTTGTAAATTTACAAAAATTTTAACAATGTTTTATAATGTTTTGTTTTGCATGCTTAAATAATGGAAATTATCATACTTTGTTTTGAAAAATGTACAGACCCGATCATGTCAACCACAATATTTAGTCTGGGGTTTTGTTTTGCATTCTTAAATAATGGATCATCTCTCGTACATTAATAATTATATGTAATATCAACAGGCTATCTTGTCACTAATGCCAACCTACCCATTATTTATTACAATATGTTGAGGATAGAAAATAATTTATGCAAAAGAGGGAAATGTTATTAATATTTCTCTCGGTGAGGTGAATCTTTCAGAATAGTCTCTTCTTGAATATTTGGTAAGATTATGCCTCTTTCATTGAAATTAGAGGCTTCCTCAAATTTTTCTTTTTACAACTTGAAATTGAAGTTTTCTTCTTTGTTTTACTATTTTATCTTCCAGACTCATGCATTATATATCTTTGTCTGTGGAAAATAATGCGAGTTCTATTTGAAATTTGTGAATAATATGGGAAGATCTCGTAAATATTATGGAATCCACGTACCATTTTCCATAGAATATACTAACTAGATCCAAAAACAAAATACATGAAATATGGTACTATACATATTATAATATATTATCAAGGAAAAAACAAGCTACATGAAATTTGGACATTTGAACAAAAATTTACAAGTTAAATGAGTACATCCATAAAAAATAACATACTAACCTTGCCAGTTCAAAATCCAAGCTATGGTCCCCGAGGTGTAGGACAGTCGGTGACGGAGTGTGTTGTTAGGCCACTCCCTGTTGAAAAGTCATCAGTTCGAAACTTGCGGGGATAAAAAATCAAACCATATTAAGGGTTGGTATGGACACTAAACGATGCAAAAAAAGTCCACGAGGTATAGGACAGTCCGTGACGGAGTGTGTTGTTAAGCCACTCCATGATGTTAAAGTCACCGGTTCAAAACCTACGGGGACAAAAAATCCAACCATGTTAAGGGTTGGTGTGGCTCAGGCCGGGTGCGATCCCCAGGTGATTTTGACGGCTGAGATGCCCCTGAGTCACAGTTTCTCAAGACACAGGTTAATCGCGTAGCCAACAGGTCCTGCATAAATTAAAAAACAAACAAACAAAAAAATATGAGCTATGTAGATCGAGAATTGGATTTGGTCACTGGTGGGTGAGGAAAAAAATAAACAAATCAAACAAAAGCCAAGAACAGTGTCACAACTATAGCAATTGTTTCGCAAAATATTTTAAAGTCACGTATATATAGATCAAATAGTCAACTAGCTGTTAACACCGACCAATGAGGTAGGAAAAAATTTCGTCACTATTGCAATGAAAGTTCATCACTACTGCGACAAAAATCTCGACTAGATTAAAATAATATTTTTGTGGATATTGCGAGGAACGTTTGTGGGAATAACGATGAAAACAAAAACTTGTTTAAAAAAAAGATGAAACTCGTGGAAGCATGGAAAAATTCCATGGAATAATCCGCCCATATGTAGTAGTGTGTATGTAACATCCCTCTCTTGCGCACTGAGCGAACTTATTCTTTGAGGACACTTGTTTGCAAGTGATCCGAATTATTATGCTATTAAAACATTGATTTTGATTATGAGGCGTTATGGGTTGATGTCATGTTGTTTTGCTGCATTGACATAGAAAGGTTCTATTGAATCGGTTTTACTGAGTGTGCAAGAGTTTGGACCTCGAGGATGCAGATGCATCGATGGAATCCCTTGGACTCTGGATTGATTCAGGGAGTGAACCATTGGGGTTTTATTGTTTTATATGTGATATTAGTGCATATTATTAGATGATATGATTATGGACATATTTTTTACATGATTCATTGATGATACAGGTTGACGATAGCTTGTCTACCAAACTCACATGTGGACTAGAGGGGTCATGCATGACTACCAGATATGTTTAGGGAGAGGTGTGGACAACATCCCTACCACAACCTACTAGCACTCTCGGCGTGGCTCGAACTGTATGTTAATGTTTACCTAGTTTGAGAGGACCCACGATGTCATGAGGGTAGACTACGATAGTCGCTCATGATAATTCTAAGGGGTGCACAATAAGGCAGGGGCCTTATTCCTTAGAGGCCCTTAGTCTCCCACAAGTTCACCTAGCAGAGTATTGAATCCAGGGGTTTTTAATGTCTACCAAGTCATTCAAGAGGCCAGTGGCACCCTTGGAGCATGTGGTGCATCCTAAAGGGCATGTCACGCAATAAAAATGGAAATCCGCGAGTGGGACCCTTGGAGCACGTAGTGCATCCTGAAGGGCACCTCACGCAAGGGAAACAAATGATGCGAGTTGCACCCTTGGAGAACCTAGTGTGTCTTGAAGGGAACACCACATTGTTAATGATAAATGAATGAACCTAGATGGCCTTAGCATGAATAGCATGATAATAAATTTTTAAAACAATTTCCCTAATAAAATGTCACCCAACACGAAAATTAAAGTCTAGGTCTAAATTATACTGGTGGCATAATTTTTCTATCCTTTTAATATATATATATATATA
>JZKD02S0014472.1:642973-685527 GCA_000966675.3 Picea glauca
TAAATAAATATCATTATACATTCATTTGATACAAGTCGAATTTCAGAGGGAAGAAGAAGTAAAAGAAGGCCGGATTTCAAGGGAGGATGAAGTCTTTTGGTGATGTGTTCTAAGCAATGTTATTTTCAGGTCATCTTACCATTTTTGCTATAGATTTTTTTCTAGAACGATTCATATGGTGAAATCGCTATTGTATTAAGAAGACATATCAAGGTACCTCTGGTAATAATTTTATCTCTTTATTCGCTATAATTATGGAGATACACTCTGTTGAATATAGGGTTTGTGACCAGTCCTGAAACTAGTCAATAAACAGGCGTTCTGGGTAAAACAGTCATAACTTTTTCATACAGACTCCAAATGTAGTGGGAAAACTTCCATTGGAAAGACTACAGACTTTAGTTTCTTGTGTGTGAGTTTCAAAATCATATGTTAAATATTGAGCGCGGGGCATGCTATACATGTTGGGCATTCTGAGCAGACCGGAATTGAATAAAGTCTACCATTCTTTCTATAACCTCTTTTTGTGGAGGATTAAAGGAGTGAGAATTAGAGGAGTTTTAGAGAATACATTGAGTAAAATTATCTATAGGATCAGAGTACTCCAAGAATTAAATAATTGCAGAAATTGAAGAAGTCTCAGAAAGCATTATCAGGTTCTATGTGATGATTGGTTGATGGTGATGATTTAATGTAAATCTTTATTATATCTCATACATTCTTGGGTGGAAGGAAGGGGCAAGGATAGAGAGTTCAAATATCTCTTGATATTAGAGGATTGTATCTTCCTCTTGGAGTTTTATCCCTCCCTTTACATTTGGAAGCTGTAGCTACCTTTGGAAGTCATTACTTCCCTTGAACAAACCTATTGATTATTTCTCATATATTGTGCATGGTGTATTGTGGTGTATTGGTGTAACTCTTATACTATTGTTCATTGCTAATTGGATATAATTGAATGGTTTAAGTATAAGTTGAAAAAGGTTTTTAAATTGTACTTGATACTGATTAACCCCCCTCTCAGTATTAACAGACTGAATCTTTCCTTGTCCTATAGCTCTATGATTGATTGACTCCCATGGCCTTCAATTCCGAGCATGTCTTGAACGCCCTGTGGTGTATTGATTTGTGAAGATTGTGGTTGTTTTTTCCTTTTGTCCCTATCTCATCAGTCCTCGCCTAAGAAGTCAGCTAGGATCCTGATCTATGGTCATCGCTTCTTCACTAATAGACCTATGGATCTCAATTCCCTGCTTTTCTGTGCATGGATGATGAGCGAAGGAAACTCCTGCCAGTCGTCTACCTCTTTTATTGTCCTTGGATAATTGTTTGAATTTCACCATCTAGCAGATACCTCTGCATATGGATTATCTTGGGTCCTTGTTGGTTTTTTTTTTTCTGCGCCTTGACTGATAGAATCCCTGCGATCATTTCAATGACTTTTCCCATTGGATCCTTGCATTTCTCTTACTGTTGTATGCATTTTATTGGTATTCTGGCAATGGAAAAACTAATTGATTTCATGTCTAAATTTTTGTATTGGTATCCTGGAATGGAAAAACGTTTTTATTTGTTATTCATGTCTGCGTTGTATTGGTTTTTTGGCAATGGAAAAACAAATTGATTTCATGTCTGCATTTTTGTATTGGTATCCTGGAATGGAAAAACCTTTTTATTTGTTATTCATGTCTTTGTTGTATTGGTATTTTGGCAATGGAAAAACGATTTGATTCCCTATCTGCATTTTTATAATTGGTATCCTGGAAATGGAAAAACGTTTGTGTGTTATTCATGTCTGCATTGTATGGTATCCTAGCAATGGAAAAATGAAATCATTTCCCTGTATGTGTTTTTATAATTGGTACTCTAGTAAGGGAATGGCATTTTGGTCATTCATGAATGCGTTTTCATTTGGAATCTGGGCAATGAAAAAGAGAACCATGATTTTTCAATTTAAAACATGCCTGAGATTGTCGTTGAAGTGCCCACATTTTTTCTTTAAAAGTTGACAGAGATTGTCGTTGGAATGCCCACGTTTTTTATTTTAAAAATTGACAGATATTGTTGTTGAAATGCCCACGTTTTTGCTTTTAAAATTTGACAGAGATTGCTATTGAAATGCCCATATTTTTTCTTTTAAAATTTGATAGATATTGTTTTTGAAATGCCCATGTTTTTTCTTTTAAAAGTTGACAGAGATTGTTGTTGAAATACCCAAGTTTTTGTCTTTAAATCGATTGACTGAGTTGATAAAATGCCCATGAATTTTTTTTAAATCAATTGCCTGAGCTTGCTGTAAATACCGATGATTTTGGCTATTAAATCGATTGCCTGAGCTTGTTGTAAAAGCCCATGATTTTTTCCAATTAAATGTGACTGAGTTTGTTGTAAAGACCCACGATTTTTTCCAATTAAATGTGAGTGAGTTTGTTGTAAATAACCACAGATTTGCCCAAAAAAAAGATTGACTGAGTTTACTGTTGAAGGGACACGATTTTGCTATTTAGAATGTTGACTATGTTGATTGTCGAATGACCACGAGTTGATCCTTCTGCAGTTGTTGTCTTCTTATTCTCCTTCAATTTGAGTGTACCCAACATTCTCACTGCCAACATTAATTTCCACAACCATGTTATTGGTTAGATTAATTGATATGTAACTGCCATGTTATTTTCCATGCTAATTGCTACAACAATGTCAAAGGACAACAATTCCCTTCTTAATATTAATTTCCACAGCGATATCAATTGTGATGCAGGGGAACGTCCGCTCTCACAAGATCTTCTTCGTTCTCTC
The DNA here is from genome assembly GCA_000966675.3 of Picea glauca. Classification (NCBI taxonomy): domain Eukaryota; kingdom Viridiplantae; phylum Streptophyta; class Pinopsida; order Pinales; family Pinaceae; genus Picea; species Picea glauca. The sequence goes on from JZKD02S0014472.1 coordinate 645,770, forward strand.
CCGAAGAACTCCAAGGTCCTTCTATTTCCCTATCGGGAAATCTGCACCCACAAAAATCTTTCCCCGAGGTCTCCCCTTTGCTATCGGGAGATCAGCTAAATCTCTCTATCTCGCGAGCTCGTGACTCAAAGCCTCCTACTCTTCCTTTCAAATCTTACGATACCCGACTTGGCGATATGGGTATAGCTCCCTCTTTTATTAGCACCCTCTCCACATGAAACCGTAGGCTAGGCTTAAATGTCAGTGCCTCTCGCAACTCGCACCTTCCTGAATGTGTGAGTCAAACTCTTATGCCTCCCTTTGTGATCTTCTAAGACGTGATAGGTCAACGCTAGGCTGACTCCTCCCTTGACGGATTTCTTTACTCACAACCTCGCCACCTCACCACCTCGCCGGTATAATCGTCAAGCTTTCACCCTCCTATTCGACGAATCCCCGAAAGGGAGAATTCAACGGAGTGTTGACTCCTATCTCTATGCAACGCGTGTCCACCCGTCGACCACGTGGGTCCCACCTTATGCTCTGCCACGTGCCCACCCAAACCTCAGCCCTCGGCACTTCGCGACTCACGAATCCTAATGCCAATACTTCGAGACTTCTCACGGTGAGATCCCGATGGATCTGTGCCACCTGTATTCCACTCGTCGGCTTCGCTATGACCCACACTGTCCTCTAGCTGTTGGGATATCGCTTATGGCAGTCTCATGATCCCCGTGACAAAATTCTCGAGTATTTCCTCGCGAGGCTCTGATACATGATCCCACGTGCAGATCCAATGTTCCTCCTACGATCTGGATCCAACAGCTATCTTCCTTCTCGCGCCTCACACCCTCGCGACTTGGAGTACCCAATATTTGGGCTCTCACCCTGCGAACCCCCGAGTTCATGAGGTCCCTCGATCTCTTCCACCTGTCCTCCTCATATGGACGACTATAATCCTCTCACTCCTTCACCGCTTCGCGTCCTTGCACCTCGCGACTCTGAATAACCAATACTTGGGCCTTCACCCTACGAACTCTCGAGTTCGCGAGATCTCTCGATCTCTGCCACCTGTCCTACTCAGATGGACGACTCCAAATATCTCACCACTTCGCCACTCATGAAGTCAAATGAATTCCTCCTCCAACCTCCGATGCCTGAGTCCCCGCTGTGGGAAATCTCGTGATATGCGTTCGCTCCCAAAGGAATGGTCTAGATCTTGTCTCGCTAATTCACCGTCTCTGATGTCGAGGGACTCTCTTCATGTCCTTGACATCCACGATATCCTGAGTGCCGATACCTTTCGAGATTTTCACTCTCCTGGATTGCGAAGTTAAACTTCACGTAGCTCCCAACCGATCTGATAGCTGTTGGGTATTACGCTCTAGATCTGACGGCTCAGATCCAGCCTTCCTCCTGTGCGCTCCTTCGGCTGCTCCCTGGATGTGAAAACCAACGGTCCAGATCCTATCGACTGATCCATTGGCTGATGTTTCTCCTCCCTAAGCTTCCTACGCACTTTCCTCCTACACTTGGAAGAATTTCAATCTTCCAATGGCTTCAGCCTTTGCTTCTCCTCTCCGTGAGCTCCTCGAAATTGATCCTTGTTGCGCGTATGAGAACGTTGCCCCTCTTGAGCTTCTATTCTGACTCTTCAAGGGAGTCTTTGACTCCTCCACTCCTTGCAGAGTCTTCTCATGCACATGTTGGTGCTATCTCTTCTGGGCTTTGGTGAATACTCAGACCCGTAAGGGATTTTACTTTTCTATACCTTCTCCCACAGGTAGAGAATGAAATGGATGCCCTCCTGGCTACCCTTTTTCTCAAGCCTCTTCCTGAGTACTTCTGGTTATTCATCAACCTAGTGAAGGTCCTTCAGTGGAATCTCCCTTCACAACATAGAACTCAAAGAGTTATTTCCTCCTTTATGCCTGTCTGCACACTCCCCTGACGCCCCCCTAGCGGAGTATCTTCTCCAAAGAGCACTCAAAGGTCCTATCTTCTTCTCCTGTGCACTTCTTTCACTTTCTCGATGCCCTTCTGGCAAGGATCTCATAATCCTCAGTGATTCTGGTTTCTCCTCCAAACTATCAACAAAGTTCTTCTTCAGTACCTCGTGCTCACACTCAATGCCCACCTGGCAGAGCTCCACAGAACTCCTCAGAGATTTTGTCCTCTAAACTCACACCAGAGTTCCTCCAAATGCACCTTGTGCATATGCTCAATGCCCACCTGACAGAGCTTCTATAGAATTCACAACAAAATTTTGTCTGTAACTGTGTTCCTCATACACAACCTTACCGCCAAGGTATTCATCCACCTTGAGGTCTCCTTCTTCTGAGTTGTTGACTTCAGCTTCTGTGCCTCAGCACATCTTTGTCTGAACCCGCAACGTTAAGAAATGCATCCTCTGTACATGACTATCAGAACCCTCATCATTCTGTCACACCCTTATGGTATGAAGCCTCAAAGACCTTCAACCTGAAATATCATAAACTTCCTGCAACTTCTTAACAAGTATACATTCACTACATAAAAAGAACACTCACAAACACCCATATAACACAAAATGACATGCAGGAAAAACTGCTTCTGATTATATTAAAAGTGGCAAAATGCCTGTATCTTTACAATGGTGTTCCTGAGCTCTCTTTGGCTCTTCTTCTACAACCATCCTTCCTCAAAATGAGATCTAAAATCTCTTTTTCCTGAGGGGCTCATTGAGTGCTTCCCTCCAGGTCTACCTACTCTAATAAATTGCATTCAATGGTTGTCTAGTCCAGCACCTGGACCTAGATCTCAGCTGATCTAGCATTAAAGGTGATCTTATCTAACGCTTTCACAAAGGCACGGCTTCCATGGCTCACCAACCTAGAACATTTAATTACATTCATTTCAAATTTAAATGAGGATTGCGCCTCTCCTTTTAGCGTGAGATTCTGAATTCGCTGGCGTGGCTGCTAGCTGGCTAACTGACATGGAGCGATGCTCCTACATCAAACTCCTCAGCTGCAAAATCATGAGCTCCTGCTCATGCCCTTCCCCTCTAAGTGGTTGGAAATCCTCTTGGATCCAAAACCAATCTCTGGAGCTTCTCATCTGCTCCATTCTGCTACTGCTGCTTCTCTATTGTTGTTGCTACTGCTGCTTCCTTCCTCCCGTTCAGCCTCTCCTTACTGACAATGTCTGCTGATTTTAACATCAGCTCCCTAATCTCACTGATCACTACATCCAGCTGCTCCAATGGTTGGTCTTGTTCATGTAGTCTCCTCAGCTGTAAAAATTTTTGGCACACGGGCAGATTCTCAATACCTCCCATGCCTTCTTCATCCATTTCCAGCCTCACCTGTTGGATGTGCCTTCCCTATGCTTTCACCCTTTCTTGTAGGGATTTAATTTGATCCCACAGATCAACAAAGAAAATGTTGTCTTCTTCTTCTTTCTCTGCTTCTGCAACCTCCTCTGTTGCATTGTTTTCAGCTTCACAGCTGAAAATATCGAGCCATTCCTCAGAATGCTCACCATCTTCTTCGTCTTCTCCTTCGACTGTCAGCTCCAATGCTATAGCGCTCTCAGCTCGCTGGGTGAACTCATTGAGACATTCCACCGAATGCTCATATTCTTCTTTGTCTGCTTCTGCTTCTCCTGTCAGCTTCAGTGCTACAGCTTCTTCCCTTTCAACTCCCTGGCTAAAATCATCAAGTCGTTCCTCATAACGCTCCTTCTCTTTTCTTTCATCTGCTTGGGCAGTCTCAAATGTCTACTCCAATTTCTTCTTGACAGTCTCTGATGACTGTTCTTCTACTGTTGTTGCATTGAAAACACTAATCTCTGCCTCCTCTTGGGAAAGTGGCAGGAATATTCCAATCCCCCCAATCATCTGAATATCACTCTGATCTTCCTCCTCTGTCAACTGCATCTACTGATCCAAGTATATCTGCTCTGTCAACTTTCCTGGCTGGTCCCAACTCACTTCTGAGTTTATGATACCCCTAGGTAGTCTCATCTGCTCATCCCTTCCTTTCTGGTAATGTGGGATGCTTCCGCTGCTTCCCTGGAAGACCATGAGATCAACCAATACCATCTTCATCAGAAATCCTTACTGACTTGAACTCTCCTCCGAGTCCATGAGACTTTCAGACAGTCTCAAATTCTCATCTCTTCCCACCTCGCAGTCTAAGATGCTTCTGCTTCCCTCCTGGCAGTCTTCAAGATCCCGCAGCGATCTCCTTTCATTGCCCAACTGACAATGTGAAATTCCTTGGTTGTCCTCATGAGAGTCTGTGAGATCCTCAAATGATCTCAACTCGTTGCCCTCAGGGAAAACTGGAACTTCTACTTCTTTTCCCTCCTGGCAGTGCTTGAGATCCTCAGATGACCCCAATTCAAATTCTTCATCATCCTAATCATCGAGACCTCTCCTAGTCTCTGGCCAACATTGACAAATCATCTTTTCTTCTGTGGCCTTGAGGTTTTCAGCATACCTCAACCATCTCTTTAACAACCGGAATTGTCTCATGACCATCAACTCCCTGACTAGCCATTTTTTTGTTTCCTTCTTCATAGGCAATTCGCGCATCCATCTCCTCCTCCTATCCTATCGCATTCGCAGTTCGAGCTTCTCTATGTCTGCCTTTAATTCATAGAGCTTTCTAGTCTCTTCTTCATCCCATTCGGCAAGATTTTCTTCCTTGATTTTCTTTCTATGGCCTTCATTAGCCATCCTGCTATCCCCATATACCTCTCTAGAAAACCTGTTGATGTCACTCCTACGATCCTAAGTGCTCAACTTCATCCTACAGTCTCCCTCTGACTATCTATGGACTGCTGCCTACCTGCCAACAATCATTACAGAGGCTCCAACACTCTGTCTTCTTCTGCCTCCTCTGTTTGCAAGATACAAATAGATTCCCACTCTGATACCACTTGACACAGGGGCGTGCCACCCAAGCACATCTGCTCTCATAGGATCTTCTTCGTTCTCGCCCGAAGAACTCCAAGGTCCTTCTATTTCCCTATCAAGAAATCTGCACCCACAAAAATCTTTCCCCGAGGTCTCCCCTTTGCTACCGGGAGATCAACTAAATCTCGCTATCTCGCGAGCTCATGACTCAAAGTCTCCTACTCTTCCTTTCAAATCTTGCGATACCCGACCTGGATATACGGGTATAGCTCCCTCTTTTATTAGTGCCCTCTCCACATGAAGCTGTAGGCTAGGCATAAATTTCAGCGCCTCTCGCAAATCACACCTTCGTGAATGTGTGAGTCAAACTCTTATGCCTCCCTTTGTGATCTTTTGAGACGCGATAGGTCAATGCTAGGCTGACTCCTCCCTTGATGGATTTCTCTACTCACAACCTCGCCACCTCGCCACCTCGCTGGTTGAACCATCGAGCTTTCACCCTCCTCTTCCGCGAATCCCCGAGATGCGAGAATTCAACAGAGTGATGACTCCTGTCTCCAGGCAATGCATGTCCACCCATCGACCACGCGGGTCCCACCTTATGCTATGTCATGCACCCACACGAACCTCGGCCCTCGACACTTCGCGACTTGCGAATCCTAACACCAATACTTCGAGACTTCTCGCGGCGAGATCCCAAGGGATTCGTGCCACCTGTATTCCACTCGTCGACTTCACTATGGCCCACACTGTCCTCCAGCTATCGGGATATAGTTTCTCACGGTCTCGTGATCCCTATGACCAAATTCACGAGTCTTTTCTAGCGAGGCTCCGATGCATGATCCCACGTGAAGATCCAATGGTCCTCCTATGATCCAAATCCAATGGCTATCTTCCTTCTTACACCTCGCGCCCTCGTGACTTGGAGTACACAATATTTGGGCTCTCACCCTGCGAACCCCCGAGTTCATGAGGTCCCTCGATCTTTTCCACCTGTTCTCCTCAGATGGACGGCTACAATCCTCTCGTGCCTCGCAACTCTGAATACCCAATACTTGGGCCTTCACCCTGCGAACTCCCAAGTTCGCGAGATCTCTTGATCTCTACCACTTGTTCTACTCAGATGGATGGCTCCAAATCTCTCGCCACTTCTCCACTCGTGAAGTCAAATGACTTCCTCCTCCAACCTTCGATGCCCGAGTCCCCGCGGTGGGAAATCTCGTGACACACGTCCCCTCCCAAACGAACAGTCTAGATCTTGTCTGGCTAATTCACCGTATCTGATGTCGAGGGACTCTCTTCACGTCCTTGACTTCCCCAATATCTCGATTGCCGATACCTTTCAGGATTTTCACTCTCCTGGCTTGCGAAGTTAAACCTCGCGCAGCTCCCAACCGATCTGACGGTTGTCGAGTATTATTCTCTAGATCCGATGGCTCAGATCCATCCTTCCTCCTGTGTGCTCCTCCATGTGCTCTCTGGATGCGAAAACTAACGGTCCAGATCCTATCATCTGATCCACTGGCCAATGTTTCTCCTCCTTGAGCTTCCTACGTGCTTTCCTCCTACACTTGGAAGAATTTCAATATTCCAATGGCTTCATCCTTTGCTTCTCCTCTCCGCGAGCTCCTCGAAATTGATCCTCGCTGCACGTATGAGAACGCTGCCCCTCCTGAGCTTCTATTTTGACTCTTAAAGGGAGTCTTTGACTCCTTCACTCCTTGCAGATTCTTCTCATGCACACGCTGGTGCTATCTCTTCTAAGATTTAATGAATACTCAGACCCCTAAGGGATTTTACTTTTCTATACCTTCTCCCACAGGTGGAGAATGAAATGGATTCCCTCCTGGCTACCCTTCTACTCAAGCCTCTTCCTGAGTACTTCTGGGTATTCAGCAACCCGGTGAAGGTCCTTTGGTGGACTCTCCCTTCACAACACATAACTCAAAGAGTTCTTTCCTCCTATGTGCCTGTCTGCACACTCCCTTGATGCCCCCCTCGCGGAGTATCTTCTCCACAGAGCACTCAAAGGTCCTATCTTCTTCTCCTGTGCACTTATTACACCTGCTCGATGCCCTTCTAGAAGAGCTCTCAGAATCCTCAGTGATTCTGGTTTCTCCTCCAAACTATCAATAGAGTTCTTCTTCAGCACCTCATGCTCATGCTCAATGCCCACCTGGCAGAGCTCTACAAAACTCCTCAGAGATTTTTTCCTCTGAACTCATAGCAGAGTTCCTCCAACTGCACCTTGTGCATATGCTCAATCCCCACCTGGAAGAGCTTCTACAGAATTCACAGAAGAATTTTGTCTGCAACTTTGTTCCTCATACACAACCTTACCTCCAAGGTATTCAACCACCTTGAGGTCTCCTTGTTCTGAGTTGTTGACTTCAGCTTCTATGCCTCAGCACATCTTTGTCTGAACCCGCAGCGTTTAGAAATGCATCCTCTGTGCACGGCTCTCAGAACCCTCATCGTTATGTCACACCCTTATGGTATGAAGCCTCAAAGACCTTCAACCTGAAATTGCACAAACTTCCTGCAACTGCTTAACAAGCATACATTCACTACATAAAAGGAACACTCACAGACACCCATATAACACAGAATGACATGCAGGAAAAGCTACTTCTGATTATATTAAAAGTGGAAAAATGCCTGTATCTTTACAATGGTGTTCCTGAGCTCTCTCTGGCTCTTCTCCTACAACCATCCTTCCTCAAAATGAGATCTAAAATCTCTTTTTCCTGAGGGTCTCGTTGAGCGCTTCCCTCCAGGTCTACCTACTCTAATAAATTACATTCAATGGATGTCTAGTCTAGTGCCTAGACCTAGATCTCAACTGATCTAGCATTAAAGACAATCTTATCTAATGCCTGCACAAAGGCACGGCTTCCATGGCTCACCATCCTAGAACATTTAATTACATTAATTTCAAATTTAAATGAGGACTGTGCCTCTCCTTTTAGCGTGCGATTTTGAATTCGATGGCGTGGCTGCTGGCTGGCTGACTGACGTGGAGTGATGCTCCTGCATAAAATTGCTACAATGATGTTAACAGTCAATAGTTCCCTTCTTAATGTTACAGACAACTAGTTATTTTTGGTACGGTTATATTAGATAGACAACATGTGTAATTTAAATGATTACAAGTGTTATATATTGTATCATTTTACATTGATGTGGCTAATGTAGTTATATATTTTCATTTGATAGTTAGATTGTAATTTCGAGGATTAACTTATAATTACCTTTTTAGATGGTGATTAATGGTTAGATGATTTTAAGAGTATTGACCAAATTATAGATTAATCTTGATAAATTAATTTGTATTTAATGATTAAATCATAATGCATCATTGCCGAACTGATTCATAATTGAGGCTATTTTGATTGAAATTAATGCTTCATTGTAATGTAGAATTGTCGATTGATTCGAAGGTGATGTTATTTAGATTGAAAGTAATGACTACGATGTAAATTAGAATGGTCGATTGGATTGTATTAATTTTTAATCAGTTGGTAAGTTAAAGACTAAATTATAATTTAGACTTGCTAAATTTCGATGGATATTCAATGTCAAAAACAATTTGTAACTGTTGACTAGTTTAGACTTGATGATTGGATTGGGTGGTTGACGAAGCTGTGACTCGGCTGGTATTCATCCTCTTGTGTCTCATCGACCTTTTGTGTGGGGTGTGGGTATAGTCTCCTTGTCAGTATTCAGCTCCTAGCGTGTCATATTTTTCTAGAGTCCTTGGTCCATATAGGATGTGTTGCGCCAAGGTTATTGACACGTCTATCATCAGGGGACGACGTGATTCCTGATGAGGGGATCATGGCACACCCTATTTGGATAACAGTGAATGATAACTTGGCCGAAGGTGGTGCCTTCCGTGTGAGTGTTGTCGAGCGTTGTAAGTTTTTTTTTGCACACGAGCTGAACTCCTTCATGATTTTGGTTCGCGCCCCTTGAGGTTCTAGTCTTTGTTCATCTAGTTTGTTGTTTCAGGAGGGGGATGTTTTCCCTTGGCTTGTAGGCAGGGTCGTGTTGTGTCAGGTGGGTATTCATTTCTTCTTGTCTTAACGCATGTTTCACCCCGTTTCCCCTGTGCTAGTGCGTTGAGTCATAGTTTCTTGTTGCTTGGAGTGCATGCTTATGTTCATCGTCATTGGTGAGGTAAATTGTTGTCGTCTTCACCTTCTTTCTCTAAAAATAATAACCATAATAATAAAAAAAATTACACTTTTGCTTCGCTTGTAGTCATAACGAAGGGTTTGTTACATCAACTAGCTAGTGGGACTTTTAAAGTGGAGTCTTTTACATCAAATAAATATCCACTACTATCCAATGGGCCTTATTCAAAGATGAGGGTTACATAGAACAATTAACTAACTACTATGTAGCCTAAAGCAGGGAGGTTATGAAAGGACCCTAACATTCCCCCCCTCCTTCAAAAACAACATTACCTTCAAGTCTATTGATGATGAATTTTTTATAGCATCGTGGCCGGTTCCCATGAGGTGTATGTTTACAGTAGATCTATACAAAAAAAAAAATTGGAATAGCACAATTAATGCTCTTTGGTATCCAATACTGCTAATGGATAATTCCAAATTGAGCCTTCTTCATCAAATTATGATAAAATAGTTTTCACCTTGCACTTTAATCTCATGATAGTTTTTAGAGAAGACACATGCAATACTAGAAAACTATTGGAGTGGGTGGGAAGAGCCAGTTTGTAGGAGACTTGTCCTATTCATTGGATGATCTCATAGGGCTCATGGAAATTGTGTGACAATTTCTGAAGTGTTTTGTCAAAACAAGTCTCTATCCTAAAAAGAAATCTACTAAAATTCATAGGCCTATTATATCAGGAAAGAACTTTGATAGCACTTGTAGTGCTCCTTAACCCTTGAAAATTGAAACATAGTTAGGTATAGAGAAAATTTAATTGCAAATTAACTAGAAACAAGATAAAATCTATAAATATGCCCTTGTATATTGATAGTGTGATGAAAAGTACAATATTCAATTTCCTCTTAATGTGAGGAATCATCCACTAAGTAGAGATCTAAATACATAACACGAGACAAGCATTTCATAATCTCATATATATATAAATAATTTTTTCATAGAAAACACTCTAAATACTTGGGGCTCCATCAGTAATGGGTAGAAACTATCTAGTGGGCCTTATAAAGTTGTCCATTTTACAATGAATAACTATCCACTACTATCGAATGCACCTTATTCAAAGAGTATGGACATATAGAAAAATTAACTAACTCATATGTAGCCTAATGTATGGAGCTTAGTGTAGGACCATAACATGTGTAATATGTTTGTGGAACATCTGAGCCTCCCTTTACATTAAAATTTTAGAAACTTGTTTTGAATTTTGAATATAAGGGCATATATTTATACTATCCTTTGTATAATATGAAATATTTTCTACATGTGTGATATAGAGTATTATCGACACCCAAATTAGTGAATAATTTTCCAACATCTCTAGCATATCTACATGTATTAGGAAGTACATAGTTTGATGGTAACAATTTACCACATGTGACAAACTAATCCAAACCGACATTAACAAGTAAGTAACTAATAATAATATCCCAACATTTAAAATCTTCTAAAACACACTATACTATATTAAGCATATCACATTTTATATATTAACAAAGACCTGCTCCTAATGCATTCTCATTCAAATTTTTATTTTGAATTATAAAGAATTAAAATAGTTGTCAACTTAGTGAGATTTTCCTTCACCACTTCAAAAAGGAGTGTTTGCTCATTGTACCTCAAATTCTCTAGTTCAATTCTATGTTCTACAATGCAACCATTGATATTTTCTTCATTTCATCGACTATCTGGATGTAATCCCTCTCAAAAGTATCATGTAACATTTTCCTTTCAGTTTGTGTATGGTGTATGATATCATATCCACTTTTATTTTTCATATTGTTTATCCCACATTATTTATTTTTGTTAGGGCCTCTTTAACTCTCAGTGTTGAACACAATAGTACGTACATTAGAAATTCTTTATTGTAAAGGAGGTTAATTAAAAAACTTGTCATAATCTTATTAGGAAACAAAAATTGCTTATATGCCATTTCTTGTCTCTTGAAGGAGAAATAGTGTGATGAAATGCAAGAGGTGCAATATTTTTCACATAGTTCCCTATAGAATCTTAAAAAATACATAATAAGGATAATATCAAGATTTCCATCATTATCCCAAGATGGGGTTCCACCTAGCCAAGATAAATATTGTGACATCTCGAAGCTGATGTCACCTCCAAGCACTTGCCCCCCCTCCCAAGACAAATATTTTACATGATCCTCACCTTTGTGGTCTAGTTCTCATGTGAAACATTATCTTACATATTTCATCGATGGTTGGTGTTGTAAACTATGGTACAAATGTGGTGAATTCCATTTATGGTGTTCTAATGGCTCTTTCATGGGTTATGAACCTCATCATAGCTCATTTTATGCCACCCTCATTGTATATTTATCTCGTTCTTTCACCTACTCATAAACGCGTCCCCAATTCCATCTTTCTTTCACCTGTCTTTAGTCTTTTTCTATTCCCTTTCTGATCCCATCTTCTCCCTCTCTACACAATGCCACGTGAATGAGGTAAATATTACAGGGGTTCAAGATCCTACTGCAGGTCTATAGGGTGCTACTCTTCCCCTTTCCCTCATTTAGTCTCTCTAATTATTCTCCTCCAACCTATTCCCCTATGGCTATCCAACAATATGAGGATGTTGGGGGATATGCTATTGTGGAAGAGGAAATTCCACCTGAAAAAATTAAGGAAATTATGGGAGAACCATCCTCAGCTCCAACAAGATGGTTTCCAATAGATGTTCCTAGTAATTTTGATCACAAACATTCTATGGGAAACATCTCACAGGTTCAAGTGGTCAATTCCAGTAGAATGTATGAAGCAGATTCTCTACCTCATTTATCTGATGACTAGCTCAAACTAATCTTTGAACATCCCAGGGATATTGTAGAACAACATTTCCTCCAGGAGATGATCGATTGTTGGCTTGCATACCCCCTCGACTCATTATCTGGCCAACAACCATGCCAACATTGTCTAGTTTTCCATCATCGATGTGTGTGTGATCCAACGGGGAATGTTATTCCTAGTGGCGATGGCGATAATGGTCAACCTGGTGTTTAGCTTAACTATTGTCAAATACTTGAATTTGCTTATATCTTAATTTTAGTTTCAATAATTTTCTGGTATGTTTGAAATCTAAGCTTGTTATGTAGTCAATCTATCAATATTAGACAGTTTACTTTTGGCTCCCTAGGGTAGAAATTTAATGAGATATGAGACGTGGTGTTCGCATTGGTTTCCCTTTTTGGCAATCCAAGCACAAGGTGGGATGATATGTACTTAGTACTATGATTCCTGAAGGTAATATAAGATTTTAATTACAAAAAAGAAAAAAAAAACATTTCCATCAATATGGTTTTAAAAATCAAATATAATATGAACAAAAATACATTGAATTTAAAACTCTCAATGCAATAACTAATTTGAACAAATCTCCACAAGAATCTTGCACATAATAATTTGATTAAGAAAATGTTTTAAAAGGAATGTGTGGTTATTGCAATATTCCATGAAGCCCAAATCTTAAAGTTGAAATGTTATGCAATATCGTTTTTTTCTTCTTTTGTCCCATTGGAAGTGAATTTTTTCTCTTTTCAAGTAGTTAAATCCTTTTAAAAACTAGAAAAGTATATTCTTGTAACATGATTGCCTTCAATGGGCCTTCTTCTCTAAGGTGAGGTTCAAAACTCTTCTAGCTAGACGAAACAACTAAAATTCCATCCATGCTAAGATTTGGTGTTTCTCAAGCCGAATGTGATTCCAAGATGATTTTGATAGCTTAGAGACCCCTCAGTCATGATTTCTTAGACCATATGATAGCCCCACAAATCAATCTCAAACTAACAAAAAAAAAATATCTAATTTTTAGAAACAAATTTTAAATGACAGATACATAAATATATAATTTCACAATCATAAACACAAACTTTTGATTCTTATTATACAAATTTGAATAAACATATAATTTTAAAATTACAACTTTGAATTATTTTAAAAAATTTAAATTATTAATAAATTTTACAACATTAACACACATACACTTATATGTAATTGTTAATTAAAATACTTAATTCTTTAAGTTTCTCACATATTACAATTATATATAAAATATTTATATGATACTATTTGTTTTTATTTGTTTGTTTGATGTTAATATATACTAAAATTTAAATATTCAATTTTTAAATATAAAAATATTACAATTATATATAATATTTCAATCAGATTAATTCATCTATTGCACCTTAAGAAGGTAACATTACTTCAATTTCTTTAAAATTGTATTTTTGTGCTCAAAAAATCAAAAACAAAATTGAGATAAGTATTCCAAGATCATTATAGTTTTAATTACTAAGGAGGTTAGGAAGGCTTGTATTGTGAAAACAATTTTAAATTGAGATCTAATATGGGTATAGACAGGGAAATCTAAGAGGGAGTGCTTTACAGTTTCTACCATCATAGGGTCACAAAGAGGAATTATTTGATCCCGTTGTGTTTTGGGAATGGTCCAACACCTAGTTTCAATATGTAGGGTGTGAGAGTTTGCTCTTATTTTAACAATATTGATTTTCTTATTTACACTTGTCAAAACTAAGATATACTTTTGATTTTTTAAATTAGGGTTGACCACCTCTAGATTTGAACCTATAACCTCCTAGAAGAAAACACATTTTCTTAATCATTAAACTCATTAAGAAACACATATTGTGTCAAATAACAACAAACATAGTTCTATATATATATATATATATATATTTAATTACTTGTGATGTGAAGAATAATTAAATCTATAGTAATTTGAAGAAAAATTTACACCTCATAATAAATGCAAACATTTCTATAATGTAAAGAAAATATCCAATTTTAAAAATCAAGTTTAATGTATCTTTAAATTGTGCAAGACAATTAACCTTCTGCAATCCGAAGTCCTTCGTTTTGATGTAATAACATCTTGGTTTGATCTCAGAAGCCCTTCCCATTGGATTTGGAAATATGGTCCACATTGTTGGAGCATATCCGTTCATTTTATGTTCTACATATTTTTCTACTCCGTCTTTGGATGCTTGGTCTTTGATATTTCCCTTTCAGTTTGTGCTCTATCATTACTCTATTTAACACCAACCACCATCATTCATTGCTCTACTTTGTCTTGAGTCTGTTGTATTTTTTCCACCCGATTTATGTTTTGTCCTAGAGAATTTATTTATGTCACGAGAGAGTTCGGTCAAAGAGAGCCATCAACCTCATCTCTTGTCTCTAGGGTTGTGGTTTACCAGACTCTAGCTCTGTAACATGCCCGACACCTAAATACTCTTTTAAGGGGTGGGGCATCATAATTTCATTTTTCCTTAATTAACCAAACCCTCATTCCAGGGTCTCTATCATGTTCTGCTTGTCTAGAGCTCTCCAACCACTGTCTCCACACTTAAAACCTACCTCTAGAATAGAAGATATGTCCTTCCCAAGTTCTTTGGTCCTTTATTAGTCAAGGGATATGTGGATCCATCTCATACGTATCATCCCAAGTTCTTTGAGATCCCGGAGCTTTCAACACCCCTAAATATATTGTGGAAATCCAACAATCCATAATCGGACAACTGATCTCCCTCCACTTTAAAACATACTCCTAAGGAATATTCAGTGTTCAGTGCTTCAGCATTGAGCACCACTTTTCTAACTACGCACAAGACCTCTTAGAGTCCCATAAACTTGCCACGTGGCTTCGGCCTTCGGGCCTTTCAGTCTCTCTACAATACTACACCCTAGATCCTCCGGAGTGTCGAAGTCCTAGAGTCTCGGTCACCTCACCAACCACTTTGGTCAAGCGAGCATGTACGAGTGACCAACACATAACAAGGGCCAGGGGTGACACGTTCCCTCATTAGGGGGTGAGACGTGTCATGCACTAATAGGAATAAGGGGTCTTCTAAACACCCATATGTTGGTGATACGTGGTATGTCAATCATGGTTACACGTCACCCTGGTGATGTAATCTTTCCACATCACACTAGACTGACAACCTTCTAACATCCTTCAGATTTCATGGTCAGGATCCAACCATGTAGATTCGCAGATCTATGTCTCTCGTTACTTCGAGACTTTGTCCTTCAGGATTTTTGCGATGCAATCTGCACATGACTCCCAGAGTTGGTCA
Source organism: Picea glauca (assembly GCA_000966675.3). NCBI lineage: Eukaryota > Viridiplantae > Streptophyta > Pinopsida > Pinales > Pinaceae > Picea > Picea glauca. The sequence continues at coordinate 660,958 of JZKD02S0014472.1, forward strand.
ACGTTGGGATGACCATAGCCTAGATATAATAGGGTTGGTCCATGTAGACCCAAATTTGACCTTTGCAGGTTCCCACGTTATGGTTGCTCCACTCTCCCGTAACAGGACTTCGTCAAAGTATTGAATACGGATTGGATCCAACAGACATGAGAGATCTTGATCCATTCTCAAAATGATGGTTCGTGTCACTTCGTAACTCCTACATTCAGGGGATTCATAACATAACCTCCTCCTTGCTCCTAGAGAAGTCAGCATTAGGATGACCAGGGTCTAGGGCCAAAAAATGACAGTTGGCGGAAGACAAGGGAGATGCGTGTTATGCCTACAATGATTCCACGTAACTGTAGGTGACATCAGTATGTTACATCACTATGGCCTTTGACACTCCAACGATATTATTTTTCACTCACAGGTTAAACCTTCTAGAGTAGGACTATTCGAAATTACCTGACACCATATTTTCATTAAACTCGATCTGACAGTTGAGTAGAGCTCCAAAGAATCCTTAGATCCACGGTTCATGTTACTTCGCATCTCTGAACTTTGGAGGTTTCGACTCTACGACTGCTCCATTCTCTCGATGTAGGACTTCATCGAAGTATCATACACGGGTCACTCCTTTGGATGATCAGACGTTTAAGAGGGACTCTTAATGGAGTCCCTAGATTGACAGTTGACAAGGATCCTGAAGGATCTGATGATTGACGATCCATATTACTTTGTGAGTTCGTCCTTCTGGGGGGAGTTTATGTTACCAAAACATTTTTCTCCTGAATAAGTCAATGTCGAGATGAATACATTGTAGATCCGATGATTGGGATAGTTCCAAGGCATCCTCAAATATATGATCCAAATCTCACCGAACTTGTGAAGAGTGAAGGAGTTGAGGATTTAACACTTGCTTTCCTTCTCCAAATCCAACGATTGTGAAAAAATTTTCTCCTACCGAATGGATCTCATCCATTCACTTTTCGAAAAAGAGAATCCTCTCCTTCGAGACTTAAATATCACTATCCTTCCTGAGATTCATTAGCTCTAAAATACTTAGGCATTGATGTGTTCTTTGTGTTGTTTCTCATGATCTTGAGACTTAGAAAAATATCCCATGCACTCCCTGCACTCATTCACCTTGAGGACCTTTCAATGCTTCACTAAGTGTTGACCTTTCATAGTGTGCACGGGTCTCTCTTTCTAGTTTTTATACTAAGGCGGGTATATTTCTATTCCTTCCACTGGGATTATAGAAGAGAAACAATTTGACACTTAGAGAATATCAAATATTCATGCCTTCAACTATAAATGCACACATAGGAATATAAATTTGAAGGTAGATAACATAACATTTCCCAATTAACTCAAGGATAAGTAAGCTTAGACATTCAAACATGCATTTCATTTTAAGTGCATAGGGTTAAAAAAAATGCGTATGTATTATAGTCAATCTCTGATCGAGTGACTGTGGGTGTTCACCTTTCCACCCAACCATAGGCTTAGAGGCATTCATTCTTAGCACTTTGGCCACACTCGTGCCAAGCCATGAAATCACTAGGAAATTTACAAAAACTCTCTCAAAGGTTATCTCTCTCTCTGCCACCTCCTTTGTGAGGTTTATCATATGTTTCCTCGGCATCACGCTCACAGTCTCATGTATGGGTTGTGTTCTCCTGTAAATTCTCTAGTATCCATAACAACATAACAAGATTTTAGTTCCTCTTCTCAGCTCGACTGTCTCTCACATTCTCCCCTCTTCTCTATATATGTTAGCATTCCTTGCATGCACACCCCTCCTTGGGGAAGGTTCCCCTTTCCATCATGTTCCTTCTATCAGAATGAAACTTGGGTCAACCTAGGTCTGCAGGACCCTGTGGTACTTTAGGTTGACATTTTTCAGCTAGATCATGCTTCCATGCATGGGGGGTGGTTGATAGTTCAACCACCGATCCTTTCTTCCTTAATTTATTCCTCGGAATCTAGAGGAGGTTTACTATTCCCAACAAAGGGGGATTTTGGGTCATTTTACATAATGAACCCTCTCCATAGTTTTCCCATTTCTTTCCTCTAGTGATATCATGGCCAGTACTTCAAGGCTTCATCCCCACAGTTAGTTATTAGCAATTCAAACAATAATACATCTACATTGTTCACATGCCTTAGCATGGTAATCATAATTAACGATTAATTACAAGCTCGGGGAAACAGGGGTGTTACAATTCCCCCCCCCCCCCCCCCAAAAGCGAGCACCGTCCTCTATGTTCTTTCTCATTAACACTTTTCATGTCTTTTTCATTGAGATGTTTCAAAATCCCGATTCTCTTTCTTCATTAGGTATTTTCTAGACCCTTTTTCTTCGTCACCTACCTTCAATAATATTGGAAAACAATTATATTAATCACAATTTCATGTGAAAACATTTTATTGTTGTGCAAAATTTAAGAGGAAAAATTTCATAATCTAGCACAATACTTATCTGTTCATTCTATGGATTTGCATCCGCATGGTTATGTTGTTATCTGGGCTTATTGTTTTTTTCTTGGACATACCGATTGTGTGCATTATCCCAATAAATAATGTATAAGATTTTTCAAATTCCCTTCTTCCTTGTGGTCACTCACCCTCCAGGCCCAGACTCATGCATCCTATTCTTTGCTATACAGTTCCTCAGGTGATCCATCTTGCCTTGCCAAGGATTTCTCACACAAGATGAATTTTAGAGACTTCATTGAGTCTTATAGTTGAGGCATACCCGAGAATTTATTTGTCGAGGCACCCCTTCAGCTTGTGTTACGACAACAAAATATATTATAGGTGATCATGGATTACCACATGGCTCTCATGTCTCAAAAGTAGCCTTTTTTTCATTCTTTCAAGCTTGAAAGCCTTAATTTTTCCCTCCTATACAGATCTTTTATTTATATCAAAGGTATACAAAAATCATGAGATACTATTATCAATTTTAAATCTACAATTTTCTTTCAAATCTGTTACCCATAGTTTTCCACATTCCCCATTTATTTCTAGATCTGTTCCACACAAGAACCAAATTTTCCAATATGGGACCTACCTTATTGTAACATCCCCAACATCCAACTGGGCTACGCCACGCACATGTTTTTGACCTGTATGTAAATTTAAACATATAAACACAAAAACTCTTGCAGAACTTTATATATATAAATCAAAACAGGAAAATACATTTTGTAAATGCAAAAATTCATACAAAATTAACAATAAACATATACATGCAGCATAGAAAAGAAATACCCATAAATATAAAGACAAGTATAAACCACACATAGGGAAAAACCATAAAAATAAACACATAAATAATAATTTAGCATGTAATTTAACACACAATGGAAACTTATCTTGTAAAAATGTCACCAACTACATCGAGACCTTCCACGAAACCCCCATCCTTAGACCATGTTGTTCATCACTCTTAGTAATGGGTCACCCCCGAGCTAGGACTAATTTCAACATGGGTAAAGAGATTCCTAACCAGGATGATGTATCTCATACAACAGGAAAGACTATGTCACAGGTGCCAAATCAAAATAATAGCCTACAGTCTCTCATTCCCCGCATTCCTATCCCACCCTAGGAAGTTTTCTCCTTCTCTGCTCAACATCCCTTCAGCTGCCCCACTTCCCTTTCAGGGATTTAGCAATAGGACAAACTGGAAGTCTCAAATCCCTATAGCTACAGTTTGACACCTTCGGGAAATCAATTCCTAGCAATTCTCTCACCTAGAAATAAATTTTTCATGGGCCAGACAACCCATTTCTTCAGTCCATCTCCCAAGCTAACTTGGTACAGGTACAGGTACGTGTATGGGTACAGGTATATGTACAGTGATAGTAACAGAAAGGTACAAAGGAAAATTGAATGAGTGAGGGAATGATGATGGAATGGATGAATGAATGACTAATGCACTAAGTCCAAGATATATATATATATATATATGGATGTTCCCAACTTGACACTTGTCATGTTAAGAAACACTTTTTCCCACTTGTCCCAAACCTTAGAACTTAGGATAAAATAATTATCCATGCTTTATAATTTAAGGAATATTAATATAATATTCCTTTTTGGCTTGAGCTCCCTAGATTAGCCCCTTATCCTTAAATTGTATCCCACCCCCCATTTCCCTAAGTAGTGGAGTTTAGTCGCCCATTCTCTTTTAACGTGGTCGTTGTACATGCACCAATGTCTTATATTAATGATATGAATATTTACATATACAAAAATAAGCTCACTGGCCTTTAACATCTAGGCTCTATGGTTTAGTTCAACACATAATCCTCCTAGATTATAATAACTGGCTCATGAGCCTATAAACACAACATATACACAAAAGGATCTCTAGCATCAAAATCATATGCATTTAAGTTTGTTGCGTCGAGTATCCTGGAATGTGCACACTTCAACATTTTAGTGTGTAGTACACTTGCACACTAAGCCATTGAAGGTGCATACAAAAATGATATCGAACAACTCACCAGTTTAAGTACATTTTCATTTACAATTTGTGTTCATCCTAGGGGTATTCCAATCTCCTCCCCTTATTTATGCATTGTCCTCAGTGCATTATATACCATGTACCATTGAAATTATTTAAAAATATCCAATCTTTATCTATTGGAAGTTTGATATCTACCTGATTCTCTACTTTCCCACACCAATTATGGTATTAATACTGTAGCTGGAAGTCAATTTCTCTATTCAATAAAGTTTCTTCCAAAAATAATTTAGATCACTGCTATGTTTGACACAAGTTCCTTATGGTAGCTACCATTCCATAAGCATCCTTGATTTGCCTCCTACGTTGTTGCACTCACCTTTCCAGTCTCAAGAATCCCTTCACTTCTACGCAATCCTTCGAGGATCCATCTTGTCAAGGATTTCACACACAAGGAGAGCGCTAACCCATTACTAGAACACCATTAAGGTTCTACAATTATAGGGCTTTAATGTCCTCAATAGTAGTTGTTATTTCACAACATTCCAACTTTAATCAAGATTATCTCATCTACGTAACAAATATGCAGTTATCATGAGAGAGCATTATAAAAATTCAATTTTAGTAATCAAATTAATTTCATAAGGAATTCGACTTTTCCCAAAATATGAAATTCTATTTAATAATTTTTTTATTGTTGTTGCAATAATATGATGCAATCTTCCTTCTGTATTTTAGCAAGCACCATGTTGAATACCATATTTCCTGCAATGAGTCTTTCTTTCATACAACAACAGATTGTCAGTATTTCATGTACATCATATTTTAATTGCAATATGTACAAAAACCTTATGCAATGATCTTAGAATTTCCTACACCTAGAAATCCAATCACAATTACCAAACATTTTATCAAATATAATGAATCATCATTCTATGCATATGCATGTTCGCAATTAATAACAATAAGTTCATTATTTCAATTTTCTGAATATAATTTTTTTTGTAGTCACTATTCCTGTGACTATCTGACTTGCAACTTTCTTGTTGCAATGTTTAACAGTGCCTGAAATTTTCTCATCTCCATGAGTTAGAAACATTTATGTTGTTAGTATAACTATTTCCATTCAAAAACATATATACATGTAGTCACAAATTTACTCAACAAATGCATTTAAGTATATACAATTCTATCATATATGAGTGCAACTCTGCCACTTACTAGGCATGAGTGCAACTCTCAATGCATATCTATCCAATGCAACTTTGCATTGATTTTCAAAATGATCTTTATCTAAGTCATGTATCTCACCATCCATAAATTGGAAATATGGTCAATTTCTTGACACATTTTCCACACACTTCTCATTGTTTTCTCAATTACTTGGATGCCTTCCTTTTCTACCCAAACACTATACCAATAATACAATTTTGTGGTGTTTATTAGTCTTAGCAAAAAGGTTACATTCCATGTTTTATTTAAAGGTAAGAATCTCATTTGGAATTGTGTTATACATAACATTTCTATATTGATACCTTGACATATCCAACCATGTGTTGGTCTCATATATTACTATCTTTCCTGGGATCATTCCTATAACAAGTTTTCATCTTTTATTTCTTTGGTTAGTATTTCTTTCATGTGCGCATGGGTTGAACTCCTTCATGATTTTGGTTCACGTGCCTTGAGGTTCTAGTCTTTGTTCTTCAAGTTTGTTGTGTCGAGAGGGGGATGTTGTCCCTTGGCTTGTAGGTGGGCTCCTGTTGTGTCGGGTGGGTAATCATTTCTTCTTGTCTTAACGCATGTTTCACCTCGTTTCTCATGTGCTAGTGTGTTGAGTCATAGTTCCTGTTGCCTAGACTACATGCTTATTTTCATCATCAATGGTGAGGTAAATTGTTGTCGTTGTCACCTTCTTGCCCTAAAAATAATAATAATAATAATAATATTTTTTTGCACTTCTACTTCTCTTGTAGTCGTAACGAAGGGGTTGTTACATCAACTAGATAGTAGGACTTTTAAAGTGGATTCTTTTACATCAAATAAATATACACTACTATCCAATGGGCCTTATTCAAAGATGAGGGTTACATAGAACAATTAACTAACTACTATGTAGCCTAAAGCAGAGAGGTTATGAAAGGACCCTAACATGCCCCCCCTCCTTCAAAAACAGCATTACCTTCAAGTCTATTGATGATGAATTTTTCATAGCATCATGGTTGGTTCCCATGAGGTGTATCTTTACAGTAGATCTATACAACAAAAATTTTGGAATAGCACAATTAATGCTCTTTGGTATCCAATACTGCTAATGGATAATTCCAAATTGAGCCTTCTTCATCAAATTATGATAAAATAGTTTGCACCTTGCACTTTGATCCCATAATAATTTTTAGAGAAGACACATGCAATACTAGCAAACTATTGGAGTGGGTGGGCAGAGCGAGTTTGTAGGAGACTTGTCATATTCATTGGATGATCTAATAGGGCTCATGGAAATTGGGTGATAATTTCTGAAGTGTTTTTTCAAAACAAGTCTCTATCCTAAAAGAAAAGCTACTAAAATTCATAGTCCTATTATCTCAGGAAATAACTTTGATAACACTTGTACTACTCCTTAACCCTTGAAAATTGAAACATAGTTACGTATAGAGAGAATATAATTGCAAATTAACTAGAAACAAGATAAAATCTATAAATATTCCCTTGTATATTGATAGTGTGATGAAAAATACAATATTCAATTTCCTCTTAATGTGAGGCACCATCCACTAAGTAGAGATCTAAATACATAACACAAGACAAACATTTCATAATCTCATATATATATAAATAATTTTTCCATGGAAAACACTCTAAATACTTGGGGCTCCATCATTAATGGGTACCAACTATCTAGTGGGCCTTATAAAGTGGTTCATTTTACAATGAATAACTATCCACTACTATCGAATGCACCTTATTCAAAGAGTATGGACATATAGAAAAATTAACTAACTCATATGTAGCCTAATGTATGGAGCTTATGGTAGGACCATAAAAGATGTAATATGTTTGTGGAACATCTGAGCCTCCCTTTACATTAAACTTTTAGAAACCTGTTTTTAATTTTAAATATAAGGACATACTTTATGCTATCCTTTGTATAATATGAAATATTTTCTACATGCGTGATATAGTTTATTATCGACACCCAAATTAGTGAATAATTTTCCACCATCTCTAGCATATCTACATGTATTAAGAAGTACATTGTTTGATGGTAACAATTTACCACATGTGACAAACTAATCCAAACCGACATTAACAAGTAACTAATAATAATCTCCCAAAATTTAAAATATTCTAAAACACACTATACTATATTAAGCATATCACATTTTATATATTAACAAAGACTTTCTCCTAATGCATTCTCATTCATATTTTTATTTTGAATTATAAAGAATTAAAATAGTTGTCAACTTAGTGAGCTTTTCCTTCTTAACCACTTCAAAAAGGAGTGTTTGTTCATTGTACCTCAAATTCTCTAGTTCAATTCTATGTTCTACAATGCATCCATTGATATTTTCTTCATTTCATCGACTATCTAGATGTAATCCCTCTCAAAAGTATCATGTAACATTTTCCTTTCAATTTTTGTATGGTTTATGATATCATTTCCACTTTTATTTTTCATATTGTTTACCCCACATTATTTATTTCTGTTAGTGCCTCTTTAACTCTCAGTGTTCAACACAATAGTAATTACATTAGGAGTTCTTTATTGTAAAGGAGGTGCATTAAAAAGCTTGTCATACTCTTACTAGGAAACAAAAATTGCTTATATGCCCTTTCCTATCTCTTGCCCTTTCCTATCTCTTGAAGGAGAAATATTGTGATGAAATGCAAGAGGTGCAATATTTTTCCCATGGTTCCCTATATCATCTTAAAAAATACATAATAAGGATAATATCAAGATTTCCATCATTATCCCAAGATGGGTTTCCACGTAGCCAAGATAAATATTGCGACATCTCGATGCTGATGTCATGTCCAACCACTTGGCTCCCCTCCCAAGATAGATATTTTACGCAATCCTCACCTTCATGGTCTAGTTCTCATGTGCAACATTATCTTACATGTTTCATCGATGGTTGGTTTTGTAAACTATGGTACAAATTTGGTGAATTCCATTTATGGTGTTGTAATGGATCTTTCATTGGCTATGAACCTCATCATAGCCCATTTTATACCACCCTCGTTGTATATTTATCTCGTTCTTTCACCTACTCATAAATGCGTCCCCACTTCCATTTGTCTTTCACTTGTCTTTAGTCGTGCTTGGTTCCCCTTCTGATCCGATGCTCTCCCTCTCTACACAATGCCTCGCGAATGAGGTAAATCTTACAAGGGTTTAAGATCCAACTGCATCTCTATAGGGCGCTACTCTTCCCCTTTCCCTCATTTAGTCTCTCTATATCTTCTCCTCCAACCTATTCCCCTGTGGCTATCCAACAATATGAGGATGTTTGGGAATATGCTATTGTCGAAGAGGAAATTCCACCTAAAAAAATTAAGGAAATTATGGGAGAACCATCCTCACCTCCAACAAGATGGTTTCCAATAGATGTTCCTAGTAATTTTGATCACAAAAATTCTATGGGAAACATATCACAAGTTCAAGTGGTCAATCCCAGTAGAACATATGAAGCGGATTCTCCACCTCAATTATTTGATGACTAGCTCAAATTAATCTTCGAGCTTCCCAGGGATATTGTAGAACAACATTTTCTCTAGGAGATGATGGATTGTTGTCTTGCAGACCTCCTCAACTCATTATCTAGCCAACAACCATGCCAACATTGTCTAGCTTTCCATCATCGATGTGTGTGCGATCCAACGGGGAATGTTATTCCTAGTGGCGATGGCGATAATGGTCAATCTAGTGTTTAGCTTAACTATTGTGAAATACTTGAATTTGCTTATATCTTAATTTCAGTTTCAATAGTTTTCTGGTATGTTTGAAATCTAAGCTTGTTATGTAGTCAATCTATCAATATTAGACAGTTTACTTTTGGCTCCCCGGGGTATAAATTTAACGATATACGAGACGTGGTGTTCGCATTGGTTTCCCTTTTTGGCAGTCCAAGCACAAGGTGGGATGATATGTACTTAGTACTATGTTTCCTGAAGGTAATATAAGATTCTAAATTACAAAAAAAACAAAAACATTTCCATCATTATGTTTGTAAAAATTAAACATAATATGAACAAAAATACATTGAATTTAAAACTCTCAATGCAATAACTAATTTGAACAAATCTCCACAAGAATATTGCACATAATAATTTGATTAAGAAAATATTTTAAAAGGAATGTGCGGTTATTGCAATATTCCATGAAGCCAAAATCTTAAAGTTGAAATGTTATGCAATATCGTTTTTTCTTCTTCTTTTGTCCCATTGGAAGTGAATTTTTTCTCTTTTCAAGTAGTTAAATCCTTTTAAAAACTAGAAAAATATGTTCCAGTAACATGATTGGCTTCAATGGGCGTTCTTCTCTAAGGTGAGGTTCGAAACTCTGCTAGCTAGACGAAACACCTAAAATTCCATCCATGCTAAGGTTTGGTGTTTCTCAAGACGAATGTGATTCCAAGATCATTTTGATAGCTTAGAGACCCCTCATTCATGATTTCTTAGACCATAAGATAACCCCACAAATCAGTCTCAAACTAACAAAAAAAAAAAAAAAAAAACTAATTTTTACAAACAAATTTTAAATGACACATACATAAATATATAATTTCACAATCATAAACATAAACCTTTCATTCATATTATAGAAATTTGAATAAACATATAATTTTAAAATTACAACATTTCAATTACAACTTTGAATTATTTTTAAAAATTTAAATTATTAATAAATTTTACAACATTAACACACATACACATATATGTAATTGTTAATTAAAATACTTAATTCTTTAAGTTTCTCACATATTACAATTATATATAAAATATTTATATGATACTATTTGTTTTTATTTGTTTGTTTAAGTTTCTCACATATTACAATTATATATCAAATATTTATATGACACTATTTGTTTTTATTTGTTTGTTTGATGTTAATATATACTAAAATTTAAATATTCAATTTTTAAATACAAAAATACTACAATTATATATAAAATATTTATATAATATTATTTATTTTTATTTGTTGTTAATATATACTAAAATTTAAATTAATTCTTTAAATTTCTCACATATTACAATTATATATAAAATATTTATATGATACTATTTGTTTTTATTTGTTTGTTTAAGTTTCTCTCATATTACAATTATATATATAATATTTATATGACAGTATTTGTTTTTATTTGTTTGTTTGATGTTAATATATACTAAAATTTAAATATTCAATTTTTAAATAAAAAATACTATAATTATATATAAAATATTTATATAATACTATTTATTTTTATTTGTTGTTAATATATACTAAATTTTAAATTGTAATTATAAAACACATTTTTTTAATTTTTAATTAAAATTGAAGTAATTAAATATATAATAATAACATCTTGCATTTCAAATAACGAATGATCATAATGCCCCTTATATAAGACATACTATTAACCATTGTCAATCATAAATCAATATTTTTTAAGTTTTTAATTAATGTTATTTGACCTAATATAATTTTTTTTTTTAATTAATGTTATTTAACTGAATATAAATCACTTTTTTTTTTAATTAATGCTATTTTATAACATCTTGCATTCAAATCATAAATCAATTTTATTTTTACTTTTAATTAATATTATTTGACCTAATATATATTATGTAACATATTGCTTGCATTGCAAATAATAATGATTTTTTTTTAATTAATATTATTTAACGTAATATATATTATGTAACATCTATTGACTCTTATTTTATTTTTAATTAATATTATTTGACCTAGTATATATTATGTAACATCTCGCATTGCAAATAATATTGACTCTTATTTTATTGGAAAAATTTAGTGAATAAAAATATAAAATGTACCATCTTGCATTGCAAAGAATAATGATTCTTATGTTTTTGGAAAATTTCAATAGATTAAATATATAAAAAGATTAAATATATAAAAGGGAACACCTTGGATTGCAAAAAATAATAATGATTCTTATGTTTTTGGAATAGATTAAATATATAAAAGGGAACACCTTGGATTGCAAAAAATAATAATGATTCTTATGTTTTTGGAAAATTTCAATAGTTTAAATAGTTTAAATATATAAAAAGGAACACCTTTTATTGCAAAAAAATATTTTTTTTTTTTTTTTAAATCACTCGATTAAATATATACCAAGTAACATCTTGCATTGCAAAGAATAATTATTTCAATGGATTAAATATATAAGAAGGAACACCTGCAAAGAATATTGACTTTTTTTTATAAGTCAATGAGTTAAATATATACGAGGTAACATGTTGCATGGCAAAGAATAACGACCCTTGTAAGAGAAAATTAATTAATTAAATATATAAGAGATAATTAAATATCTAAGAAAAGGGTGAATTCTAAGAAAAAATTAATTAATTAAGAGAAAATTAATTAATTAATTAATTAATTAAGAAAAAATTAATTAATTAATCCTTCTTACTTTAGGGTACCGTCCTTCAAAATCTATAAAACATACCTACTCTGTGTATGTATTATTAAAGTGTTAAACTGCATTTTTAAAGTGTGTAATTATTGGAATGTATTTTAAGTGCTTCATATATGGGGAGTCGACATATAACATTTGTTTTAATTTTTTATGTCGAAAGTTTAATTTAAAATATGGTTAATAATAAACAAAATAATTCAATGCTGTTAATTTTATTAATGTATAAAGTATTAATAAAGTATTATTAATATTATTAATGTATGTAATTTTTTCAAATGCATTTTGAAGTGCTTTATATATGGGGTTGATATATAACATTTGTTTTAATTTTTAAAGTTATAAGTTCAATTTAAAATATTGTTAATAAAGAACAAATAATTCAATACCTGTTATAAATAAAATATTTCAATCAGATTAATTCATCTATTGTACTTTAAGAAAGGTAACATTACTTCAATTTCTTTAAAATTGTATTTTTATGCTTAAAAAAAAAAAAAAAATTGAGATAAGTATTTCAAGATCATTATAGTTTTAATTACTAAGGAGGTTAGGAAGGCTTGTATTGTGAAAACTATTTTTAAATTGAGATCTAATATGGGTATAGACAGGGCAATCTAAGAGGGAGTGCTTTACAGTTTCTACCATCATAGGGTCATGAAGAGGAATTATTTGATCCCGTTGTGTTTTGGGAATGGTCCAACACCTAGTTTCAATATGTAAGGTGTGAGAGTTTGTTCTTATTTTAACAATATTGATTTTCTTATTTACACTTGTCAAAACTAAGATATACTTTTGATTTTTTAAATTAGGTTGACCACCTAGATTTGAACCTATAACCTCATAGAAGAAAACACATTTTCTTAATCATTAAACTCATTAAAAAACACATATTGTATCAAATAACAAATATATATATATATATATATATATATATATATATAAACTAGTGAAGTGAAAAAGAATTAAATCTATAGTAATTTGAAGAAAAATTTACACCTCATAATAAATGTAAACATTTCTATAATGTAAAGCAAATATCCAATTTTAAAAATCAAGTTTAATGTATCTTTAAATTGTGCTCACATGAGGACAGTGAGCGTGCTAATGTCTATAGGTTGCAAATGCGTGCTAGATTCAAAGGACAGCCAAGAACCTTTGCTCCTTAACAATTGGAGCAAATTATTATTATCATTTTAATAATGATATAGTTTTAATCGTTCAATTACAATTGCTTTTAAATTTTTAAATTCAAAAACGAGTAATCTTTAATAGATATGAAACAATATTTGGTCGATTTGTTTTGTTACAATTGCTTTTAAATTCTTAAATTCAAAAACAAGAAATCTTTAATAAATATGAAACACTATTTCGTTGATTTGTTTTGTATTTGGCATCCCCTTTGTGTAGTGTTAGGAAATGTGACTAATATATAATATAAATTGTTAAATAATGTGAGCATGTTTAAATTGAATCATAATTTTTCCATAATTGTCATATAATATGTTTAAAAATGATTTTTTATTTATTTATTTGAAAAATACTTTTTATATGAACTTATTTGGCATAGTTGTCTTATTTGTTGTGTAACGTTGAATAATTTTTTTAACGGTTATAATTATCCAGAGTGTTTTACACATCGATTTACATATATAACATAAATATGAATAAAAGAATTAAATATAAAGAAGATATAGTTGAATAAAACCTATAAAGATACTCTTGTATATGGATAATACTGAGAAAAATCATTAGATGGGGTGTTAACTTGTCTCACAGATAGCACCACTTGGAGCAACGTGGACACACCTCCCACCAGTCCTTGATTAGACGTTCGATGATGCTCATTAATCACTGGCAGACCCTTCTCCTAGGTAGTCTATCCACCTAGTCCTACTCCCGTTCCTCATGTGTGCAGAGAACATGATTCATCAACCCCTTTGGCACAACACGATTAACACCCTCTCCATGTAACTCAAAGTTTTAAACATTTACCGCGTCCTGGGGTTTTCTCTATCATTTTATGTTCTACATCTTTTTCTACTCCATCTTTGGATGCTTGGTCTTTGATCTTTCCCTTTCGGTTTGTGCTCTATCATTACTCTATTTAACACCAACCACCATCATTCATTGCTTCACTTTGTCTTGAGTCTATTGTATTTTTTCCACCCAAGTTATGTTTTGTCCTAGAGCATTTATCTGTGTCACCAGAGAGGTCGATCGAAGAGATCCATCAACCTCATCTCTTGTCTCTAGGGTTGTGGTTTACCAGACTTTAGCTCTGTAACATGCTCGACACCTAAATACTCTTTTAAGGGGTGGGGCATCATAATTTCATTTTTCCTTAATTAACCAAACCCTCATTCCATGGTGTCTATCATGTTCTGCTTGTCTAGAGCTCTCCAACCACTGTCTCCACACTTAAAACCTACCTATGGAATAAAAGATATGTCCTTCCCAAGTTCTTTGATTGTTTATTAGTCAAGGGCCATGTGGATCCATCTCATACATATCATGCTAAGTTCTTTTAGATCCCAGAGCTTTCAACACTCCTAAATCTATTGTGGAAATCCAACCATCCATAATCCAACAACTGATCTCCCTCCACTTTAACACATACTCCTAAGGAATATTCAGTGTTCAATACTTCAATGTTGAGCACCCCTTTTCTAACTACGCACGAGATGTCTTAGAGTCCCATAAACTTGCCACGTGGCTTCATCCTTCGGGCCTTTCAGTCTCTCTACAATACTACACCCTAGATCCTCTGGAGTGTCGAAGTCCTAGAGTCTCGGTCACCTCACCAACCACTTTGGCCAAGTGGGCATGTACGAGTGACCGACACATAACAAGGGCTAGGGGTGACACGTTCCCTCATTAGGGGGTGAGACATGTCACTAATAGGAATAAGGGGTATGCTAAACATCCATATGTTGGTGATACATGGTATGTTGATCGTGGTTCAACGTCACCCTGGTAATGTAGGCTTTCCACGTCACACTAGACTGACAACCTTCTAACATCCTTCAAATTTCATGGTCGGGATCCGTCCATGTAGATTCATAGATCTATGTCTCTCGTTACTTCAGGATTTCACCCTTGAGGAGTTTTGCGGTGTAGTCTCCTCATGACTCTCGGAGCTAGTCAACGTTGGCTGACCATAGCCTAGATCTGATAGTCAGGGTTGATCCATGTAGACCCAAATTCAACCTTCGCAGGTTCCCACATTATTGTCGCTCCACTCTCCCGTAACAGGACTTCGTCAAAGTATTGACTACGACCTGGATCCAACAGACATGAGAGATCTCAATGCATTCTCAAAATGACGGTTTGTGTCACATGGTAACTCCAAAATTCAGGGGATTCACAACATAAACTCCTCCTTGCTCCCAGAGTAGTCAGTGTCAGAATGACCAGGGTCTAGGCCCAAAAAGTGACAGTTGGCGGAAGACAAGGAAGATACGTGTTACGCCTACAATGATTCCACATAACTATAGGTGACATCAATATGTTACATCACTATGGCCTTTGACACTCCAACGATATTATTTTTCACTCACAGGTTAAACCTTCTAGAGTAGGACTATGCCAAAGTACTTGACACCATCTTTTCATTAAGCCCGATCTGATGATCGAGGAGAGTTCCAAAGAATCCTCAGATCCATGGTTCATGTTACTTCGCATCTCTGAACTTTGGAGGTTTCGACTCTACGAGCACTCCATTCTCTCGATGTAGGACTTTGTCGAAGTATCATACACAGGTCCCTCCTCTGGATGATCGGACGTTTAAGAGGGACCCCTAATGGAGTCCCTAGATTGACATTTGAGAAGGATCCTAAAGGATCCGATGATTGACGATCCATATTACTTCGCGACTTCATCCTTCTGGGGGGATTTTATGTTACCAAAACATTTTTCTCCTGAAGAAGTCAATGTCGAGATGAATACATAGTAGATCTGATGATTGGGATAGTTCCAAGGCATCCTCAAATCTATGACCCAAATCTCGCCAAACTTGTGAAGAGTGAAGGAGTTGAGGATTTAACACCTGCTTTCCTTATCGAAATCCAACGGGCGTGAAAAAATTGTCTCCTCCCGAATGGATCCCGTCCGTTCACCTTTCGAAAAAGATAATCCTCTCCTTTGAGACTTAAATCTCACTATCCTTCATGAGCTTCGTCAGCCCTGAAATACTTAGGCGTTAATGTGTTGTTTGGGTTGTTTCTCCTGATGTTGAGACTTAGAAAAATATCCCATGCACTCCCTGCACTCATTCACCTTGAGAACCTTTTAATGCTTCACTAAGTGTTGACCCTGCATAGTGTGCATCTCTCCTTCTAGTTGTTATAATAAGGCGGGTATATTGGTATTCCTTGCACTAGGATTACAGAAGAGAAAAAATTTTGACACTTAGAGAATATAAAATAATCATGCCTTCAACTATAAATGCACACACAGGAATATAACTTTGAAGGTAGATAACATAACATTTCCTAATTAACTTAGGGATAAGTAAGCTCAGACATTCAAACATGCATTTCATCTTAAGTGCACAGGGTTAAACAAAATGCTTATGTATTATAGTCAATCTCTGATCGAGTGATTGTGGGTGTTCGCCTTTCCACCCAACCATAGGCTCAGAGGCATTCATTCTTAGCACTTTGGCCACACCCGTGCCAAGCCATGACATCCCTAGGAAATTTACAAAAACTCTCTCAAAGATTATCTCTCTCTACGCCACCGTCTCTGTGAGGTTTATCAGATGTTTCCTCAACATCACGCTCATAGTCTCATGTACGGGTTGTGTTCTCCTGTAAATTCTCTAGTATCCATAACAACGTAACAAGCTATTAGTTCCTCTTCTCAGCTTGAGTGTCTCTAACGTTCTTCCCTCTTCTCTATATATGTCAGCATGCCTTGCATGCACACCCCTCCTTGGGGAAGTTTCCCCTTTTCATCCTGTTCCTTCTATCAGAAGGAAACTTGGGTCAACCTGGGTCTACAGGACCCTGTGGTACTTTGGGTTGACATTTTTTAGCTAGATCATGATTCCATGCATGGGGGGTGGTTGATAGTTCAACCGCTGGTCCTTTCTTCATTAATTTATTCCTCAGAATCCAGAGGAGGTTTATTATTCCCAACAAAGGGGAATTTTGGGTCATTTTACATAATGAACCCTCTCCATAGTTTTCCCATTTCTTTCCTCTAGTGATATCATTGCCAGTACTTCAAGGCTTCATCCCCACAGTCAGTTATTAGCAATTCAAACAATAATACATTTACATTGTTCACATGCCTTAGCGTGGTAATCATAATTAACGATTAATTACAACCTCGGGGAAATAGGGGTGTTGCAGTTCTCCCCCCCCTTAAAAGCGAGCACCGTCCTCTATGTTCTTTCTCATTAACACTTTTCATGTCTTTTTCATTGAGATGTTTCAAAATCCTGATTCTCTTTCTTCATTAGGTATTTTCCAGACCGTTTTTCTTCATCACCTACCTTCAATAATATTGGAAAACAAGTATATTAATCAAAATTTCACATGGAAACATTTTATTGTTATGCAAAATTTAAGAGGAAAATTTTCATAATCTAGCACAATACTTATCTGTGCATTCTATGGATTTGCATCCACGTGGTTATGTTGTTATCTGGTCTCATTGTTTTTTTCTTGGACATAACCATTGTGTGCATTATCCCAATAAATAATGTATAAGATTTGTCAAAGTCCCTTCTTCCTTGTGGTCACTCACCCTCCACGCCTAGGCTCATGCATCCCCTTCTTTTCTATACAGTTCCTCGGGTGATCCATCTTGCCTTGCCAACGATTTCTCGCACAAGACAAATTTTAGAGACTGCATTGAGTCTTAGAGTTGAGGGATGCCCGAGAATTGATTTGGCGAGGCGCACCTTTGTCTTGTGTTACAACAACAAAACATATTATAGGTGATCATGGATTACCACATGTCTCTCATGTCTTGAAAGTAGCCTTTTTTTCATTCTTTCAAGCTTGAAAGCCTTCATTTGTCCTTCCTATATAGATCTTTTACTTATATCAAAGGTATGCAAAAATCATGAGATACTATTATCAATTTTAAATCTACAAATTTCTTGCAAATCTATTACCCACAGTTTTCCACATTCCCCATTTATTTCTAGATCTGTTCCACACAAGAACCAAATTTTCCAATATGGGACCTACCTTATTTTAACATCCCCAACATCCAACTGGGCTATGCCACACAAATGTTTTTGACCTGTATGCAAATTTAAACATATAAACAAAAAAACTCTTGCATAACTTTATATATATAAATCAAAATAGGAAAATACATTTTGTAAATGCACAAATTCATACAAAATTAACAATAAACATATACATGCAGCATAGAAAAGAAATACCCATAAATATAAAGACAAGTATAAACCACACATAGGGAAAATCCATAAAAATAAACACATAAATAATAATTTAGCATGTAATTTAACACACAATAGACACTTATCTTGTAAAAATGTCACCAACTGCATCCATACCTTCCACGAAACCCCCATCCTTAGACCATGTTGTTCATCACTCTTAGCAGTGGGTCACCCCCGAGCTTGGACTAATTTCAACATGGGTAAAGAGATTCCTAACCAGGCTGATGTATCTCATACAATAGGAAAGACTATGTCACAGTTGCCAAATCAAAATAATAGCCTACAGTCTCTCATTCCCCACATTCCTATCCCACCCCAGGAAGTGTTCCCCTTCTCTGCTCAACAATCCTTTCGTTGCCCCACTTCCCTTCCAGGGATTTATCAACAGGACAGACTGGAATTCTCAAATCCTTATAGCTACAGTTTGACACCTTCGGGAAATCAATTCCTAGCAATTCTCTCACATATAAATAAATTTTTCATGGGCCTGAAAACCCGTTTCTTCAGTCCATCTCCCAAGCTAACTAGGTACACGTACAGGTATGTGTATGGGTATGGGTATAGGTACAGCGATAGTAACAGAAAGGTACAAAGGAAAATTGAATGAGTGAGTGAATGATGATGGAATGAATGAATGAATGACTAATGCACTATGTCCAAGATATATATATGAATGTTGCCAACTTGACACTTGTCATGTTAAGAAACACTTTTTCCCACTTGTCCCATACCTTAGAACTTAGGATAAAATAATTATCCATACTTTATACTTTAAGGAATATTAATATAATATTCCTTTTTGGCTTGAGCTCCCTAGATTATCCCCTTATCCTTAAATTGTATCCCACCCCCCATTTCCCTAACTAGTGGAGTTTAGTCCCCAATACTCTTTTAATGTGGTCGGTGTACATGCACCAATGTCTTATATTAATGATATGAGTATTTACATATACAAAAATAACCTCACTGGCCTTTAACATCTAGGCTCTATGGTTTAGTTCAACACATAATCCTCCTAGATTATAATAATAGGATCATGAGCCTATAAACACAACATATACACAAAATGCTCTCTAGCATCAAAATCACGTGCATTTAAGTTTGTTGCATGCAGTATCCTGGAATGTGCACACTTCAACATTTTAGTGTGTAGTACACGTGCACACTAAGCCATTGAAGGTGCATACAAAAATGATATCCAACAACTCACCAGTTTCAGTACATTTTCATTTACAATTTGGGTTCATCCTAGGGGTATTACAATCTCCTCCCCTTATTTATGCATTGTCCTCAGTGCATTATATACCATGTATCGTTCAAATTATTTAAAAATCTCCAATCTTTATCTATTGGAAGTTTGATATCCATCTAATTCTCTACTTTCCCACACCGATTATGGTATTCATACTGTAGCTGGAAGTCAATTTCTCTATTCCATAAAGTTTCTTCCAAAAATAATTTAGATCATTGCTATATTTGACACAACTTCCTTATGGCAACTACCATTCCATAAGCATCATTGAGTTGCCTCCTACGTTGTTTCACTCACCTTTCCAGGCTTAGGCATTCCTTCACTTCTACGCAGTCCTTCAACGATCCATCTTGTCAAGGATTTCACACACAAGGAGAGCGCTAACTCATTACTAGAACCCCACTAAGGTTCTACAATTATAGGGCTTTAATGTCCTCAATAGTAGTTGTTATTTCCCAGCATTCCAACTTTAATCAAGATTATCTCATCTACATAACAAATATCCAGTTATCATGAGAGAACATTATAAAAATTCCAAATTTTTAGAAATCAAATTAATTTCATAAGGAATTCGACTTTTCCCAAAATATGAAATTCTATTTAATAATTTTTTTGTTGTTGTTGCAATAATATGATGCAATCTTCCTTCTTTATTTCAGCAAGCACCATGTTAAATACCATTTTTCATGCAATGATTCTATCTTTCATACAACAACAGATTGTCAGTATTTCATGTACATCATATTTTAATTGCAATATGTACAAAAACATTAGGCAATGATCTTAGAATTTCCTACACCTATAAATCCAATCACAATTACCAAACAATTTATTATATATAATGAATCATCATTCTATGCATATGCATGTTCGCAATTAATAACAATAAGTTCATTATTTCAATTTTCTGAATATAAATTTTTTTGTAGTCACTATTCCTGTGACTATCTGACTTGCAACTTTCTTGTTGCAATGTTCAACAATGCCTGAAATGTTCTCATCTCCATGAGTTAGAAACATTTATGTTGTTAGTATAATTATTTCCATTCAAAAACATATATACATGTAGTCACAAATTCATTCAACAAATGCATTTAAGTATATACAATTCTATCATGTATGAGGGCAACTCTACCACTTGCTAGGCATGAGTGCAACTCTCAACGCATATCTATCCAATGTAGCTTTGCATTGATTTTCAAAATTATCTTTATCTAAGTCATGTATCTCACCATCCATAAATTGGAAATATGGCCAATTGCTTGACACATTTTTCACACACTTCCCATTGTTTTCTCAATTACTTGGATGCCTTCCTTTTCGACCCTAACACTATACCAATAATACAATTTTGTGGTGTTTATTAGTGTTAGAAAAAAGGTTGCAATCCAAGTTTTATTTAAAGGTAGGAATCTCATTTTGAATTGTGTTATACATAACATTTCTATAACGATACCTTGACATATCCAACCATGTCTTGGTCTCATATATTACTAGATTTCCTGGCATCATTCCTATAACATGTTTTCATCCTTTATTTCTTTGGTTATTACCTCATAACCAAATTAACATGAAATGGTATTATGCCAGTGTGTGCATTCAAAAGATAAAAATGTTTGATAACTATAACAAACATATAGCCTTTACCATATCTAGTGGTAACTTATTCCTGTTAATGCACTTAAACAATACCATATTGCAGATTATAAAAATTCAATTTGGGGAAATTCTTACCTATATTTCCATTTTGGCAATTATGCAACATAATTTCAAAAGAGAAATACTTACCTGCATAGCTTCCATTAAATGGATTTAATGCCACCTGATTAGCTGATGAAAGTAGAAGCTCTCATGCCTCTTTATTAGTCTTATAATAAACATTCCAACTTTATGTTACTTCCTTCCATATGCAACAAAATTATCAACAACACTTGCAAACATGCAAGCATTCTCACTTTATGGTTGTCCCAACAAGCCATAACATACTTTCTTCTACAGTAATTTCAACAACTTATTTCTCCCCGTATCACTTTTCATTGTTTATCTCATAAGTCTTCAATTATTTTGGATTCATGAATCTTCATGTGCTCTTCATTGTAACCACTATGCATGACTATTTCTGACCTGAGCACTTTCCTAGCCAAATCACTCTTGGTTTCCTTTGCTTTTCCATCCAAATACTAAACTAATATTAACCTTCAACATTTATTTATTTCCTCGATCCATCTATCCCAACTCATACTTGGATGAATTATAATTCCAATCATGTTGTCTTATAGACTTTGGATCTTCAACATCCATTTAATTTTCAGACTGAACTACTTCAACTCTTTCTTGACTAAATACTTAAGTATTTGAGTTTTCTTTCACTCTTCTCCACTACTTTCCAACTAGCCTTAAACTTGGCCTGCATAGCCAATCTCTTAGCAAACTGTAAGGATGCACATATGTCTCATTCTCTAGCTGCATAGAATTAATTAAAAGTACTTAATACTTCTTTTAATTTACCATTATAATTTCAAGTGATACTTCCACCCCCTAGAAATGTCAACCATGGATCTATGCCACTTGAGATGGATTCTTCTTAGACACCATCTCTTTTTCATTCAAAACAATGCATAAAACCATTTTATTCTTCATGGATCCTTACTAACTCTCTACAGAGATTCATTTCACTTTTAAGTCTTTCTTGGCTTTGACTTCTCCATGCCATTGTGGAAATATCTTCAATACCTTTTCAATGCATCAACAATCCTCTAATATTATTTATTTCCCTCCTAAAGTGTTATACTTCATTCCCATTAGATTCATATCTACCTCATGAATTATTCTTCTATTATCCTAGGATGTTCATGGACTTGCAACTACATATTATGATGATATTAGTTTTTAGAATTCCACTATTATTTGTATCCCTATGATCCAACTCCTATATGACCCAATTATATTTTCATTCATGTTTTCTAAGTAACCTTGGATAGTTAACACCAACTTCCTTCTGGAGGTACTTGAATTATCCATTCCTTATATTATCATAACGACACTTGGATTTTCTTGAAGACTATTACTTTCTCCTTTCTTAACCAATCTGATTTCAACCTGAATTGCATATTCCCCTTACATCGTGCCATATTGATGCACCAATGCCTCAACGAACACTCCTAACTTATGTGCACCTTCATTTCTTTACCCTTGAAGTGATGCCTTTCATACCATGCTTCCACTGCACACTCTGATAACCATAAGGGACAAATTACTCTATAATTGCATAGCTAATCCTTGGGTATGATGCACTCTTTATCCATATATGCATTAATCCTCTTTCTTTATATGATTACTATCATTTTGATTGTCAATTCCTTTTATAATAGCTTTGACTCCAATGTATTGCTTAATCTGTATATTGGTTTCTTTGGGAGTGAGTGTAATTTCCCTAATTCATTCACTACATGATCTATTCCTTTGCTAGTATTCCATTGTGTACTTGACTAACACGATTGGACTTCCTGTATTGGATTCTGAAGACTTTATGGCTACACCGAGATTCATACCTTAACATTTCGTAGTCTTGGAATTTTTTATCATCTTATGAAATATTTTTGTCATAGAACTCTTCCCCTAAGTACCTATGATTATATTTAACTAAATTTCAACCTTCCCACCTCTTAATAACTAATTTTTTTAACTCTGAAAATATGTGTAGACAACAAAATTTGTTAGGCTAAATAATTTTAAAAAAATGTAAAAATATGAACCATTCTAGTTCAATAATTCATCTGATTATTTCTTCTGACTTCCTGAAAATTGAATGCTCATATCCATTTTTTGGGAGTATATTTATACTCCTCTATCCAAGACCTTTCTAATGACTTCTCCCTTGCTCAATTCAGAGTCTTGAGAAGAAAGTTATGGCCATTTGAAAATTATCCATTAATTTATCCCGTTCACACTTCAACTTGGCGCAATTATGCATTGTACTTATGCATTTTTGCACCTACTCCATTGGAATTTTAGTAGGAACTCAATTGGATTGATTCATATACATATTTTGGATAGTCTATCCAAGTTTCAACTCTTTCTGGAATCTGGGCTGCTAGTTACATCCTGCTAAAGTTCTAGGCTAATTAGTGTTTTTGGTCTGGAATGCTACATGTACCTTCTTTGTCATATTAATTTTTTTTAACGTGCCCATAATTTTAATTCAGAACTAGGATTTTCTTATATGGTTCAATAGATTTCCATAGACTGCTCCTGCTAGTGAATTTGATTATGGAGCAGGAATTTATGGCCCTTTGAAGTTAGTTGGGTCTTAAAATTTACCCTCCAATATTTGTCATGTAACTTCCTCATAAAATATTCATTTGATGAA
Organism: Picea glauca; assembly: GCA_000966675.3. Classification (NCBI taxonomy): domain Eukaryota; kingdom Viridiplantae; phylum Streptophyta; class Pinopsida; order Pinales; family Pinaceae; genus Picea; species Picea glauca. Next base: position 685,120 of record JZKD02S0014472.1, read on the forward strand.
CAATTTACACCATTATAGATCTCTCTTCGGGCTCTTTTATTTGAGTGACATAGATAGAGTGTGCTCTTTTCTTGGGGTTTTTGAGTAGCTATAAATGATGTTTAGGGCCTCAAAATCGCGCTGCAAAAATATGACCTTCAAACAGTATAAAATGTCACAAAAATTCATTTGTTTTTTGTTGTTGTACTGTTAAGCCCTAATATTGGCTCATTGCCCCTTAATTGGGGCATATTATATTAGTAATTTTATTTTTATTATGTCAGATTTAGGCCATTAGTTGTAATTATACCTCGTAGTATCCTATATATACCAAGGAGACATTTTCATTTTGAATCATCTTGTACTTGAACATTTAAGTGGGGTAAAAGGAGGTTTCCCCCTCGAAGAGGATTATTATCTGAAATTATC